>RCUC01156855.1:0-36896 GCA_003697995.1 Taxidea taxus jeffersonii | reverse complement strand
TTTAGGGTATAATGACTTGACTTTTGTAAGGTAGAGGCATTTTTGATAGAGAAATGCGATGCAGCTTTTAGCTGTCTTGCAGTTAATTGGCTTATTGCAGCTTATAAATTGGAATAAATAGGAAAATATGGAAAGATGAAGCCAACCTAAATTAAAGTAGAAGTTGTGCTGTGTATAGTTCTTACCCAGTATAGGAATATATGAGCCTGATTTTTATTGGATATGTGAGTCTCTTGGGATCATACAGATTCTCTCAGTTGTAGAGAAATATAGATCTTAAACTGTGTATTGTCTGGTGGTAGTTTTTGGGGTGTTTTTTAAGTGTAAAATTGAGTAAACTTCATGCTTGTGGAAAAATAATTTACATTCAATTTATACAGAATTTTATTGGTTGTGTTCTCATTTGGAATAACTGCAGGGAAAATCACCTGGGCTAACACCAGTTGGATACCATTTACTAGGGATTTAGCTTGTAAAAAGAAACTCATTTCAGTTTCAGTGGTGACAGCTGTTGAGTGAATTTTCGTGTGATATCCTTCACAGCAGGAAATGATATATTGTAACATCATCTTCCTTGATATCTTACCCACCCAGCAAATCCAAACTATAGGGACTGTGCTTTCTAAATGACTGAATAGCCTAGCTTATGTGGGCAGGCTGTTTTTTTCAAAATCTAAAATTGTGGGTAAAATTGTGATTGCAAAAGTGGATATATAGGTGATACACAAAAACCTTGTTTCCTTTTTTCTGAAATTGTTTTTTCATTTGTGCCATGATCAAACCTGGTTTTATATGAAAAGGTTGTATTGGAACTTGATATACTTTTATAGAATGATGTATAAGATTATAGTGCATTTTGAAAGATGTATTAGTTTCTTAATGGTTCATATAAATATGTTTCCTTGATGCAGAGATCAGTTTTGATTACTTGTGATGCATTCTTCACTGCTTTTTTATTTTATACCAGTTTTTAAGATATGATAAAGTATAGGCTGCCAGACAGAAATAGTGTTAACCTCTTTAGGTTCAAGAGTACTGGGAAATGATTGACAAAGAAAGGAAATATATTTTATATGCTGTTGTTTTATGACCCTCAGAATCTATCTGTTGTTGGGGAAGGAGGGGAGAGGGACCTTCCCTGAGGATGGGAGAGGCATTCTTTCCAGTCTGGCCCAGGGTTTTGCTGTCATCCGTATTCATATCCCACCTACCATGCATGGCTTCTTACAAATGAGAGAAGAATGGACAGTTATAATTAGGTGTTGAAGTGGGCGGCAGCTTCCAAAACTCCCAAATAGAAATGTATTAGAGCTTTTTTTTCCCCCCCAAAGACACATTTCAGGTTACCTCCAAACTAATCAATTCAAGATTGCATTTCAAAAACTATAGGTGGCACACTGTGGCTAAAGTTTAAAAACCTGATTCCTAAGTGAAATATGAAAATAAGCATATTTGCAATAGACTTGAGGCACTTTCCTTAGTGGACCCAATTACAGTTTTATTCTGCTTATGACTTTTGGATACCAATCTTAACTTGAAGTAAGGGTAAGTCAGTTAGCTATCATACAGGTATGCCTAGTCCCCAGGAGGATTTTTTTTTTTTTTAAATATTTTATTTATTTGTCAGAGAGAGAGAGAGAGCGAGCACAGGCAGACAGAGTGGCAGGCAGAGGCAGAGGGAGAAGCAGGCTCCCTGCCAAGCAAGGAGCCCGATGCGGGACTCGATCCCAGGACGCTGGGATCACGACCTGAGCCGAAGGCAGCCGCTTAACCAACTGAGCCACCCAGGCGTCCCCCCAGGAGGATTTTTTGATTGCTGCAGGTTGTTACACCCCCCTCCTACTGTGTAGCAGTACTGTCCAGTAAAAACATGAGGGCCACATGAACCAAATGTAAGCTTCATATGTAATCTTATGTATGTATGTACTTATTTATTTATTAGGGAAGGGGAGGGGGCAGTGAGAGAGGGAGAGAAGAATCTTAAGCAGGCTCCATGCCCAGTGTGGAGCCTGATGTGGGGCTTGATCTCACAACCCTGAGATCATGACCTGAGCTGAAATCAAGAGTAGGGTGCTTCACTGGCTGAGCCACCCAGGAACCCCCAAATTTAAAAATACCTAAGTGAAATTAATTTTAATACTATCTCAACTCATATCCAAAATGCCATTTCAACATGTAATTAATATGGAAATTTTTTAATGAAATGTTTTACATTATTTTTTCATACTAAGTCTTTGAAACCCATGCATACTTTACATTTATTGAACTTCTGAATTCAGACTAAGCTACATTTCAAGTGCTCAGTAGTCATATTTGGCAAATGGCTACTATATTTGCCAGTGTAACTCTACAAGATTGGATTCCCTTGAAATGTCCTCTGGTCAAGGTTGAATTTTTACACTTTGGAAACTTTCTGAGAGTGTGAGTATAGACAAAACTTTCCAGATCATGAGGTTATTCAAGGACATCTAAGTTCTCTTACTTCAAGATTAAATATTTTATATGATAGTATAAAGGAAGTAGGAAAGAAAATTTTTTTCTTCCAATATTCAGGAGAAGAAACTGGTAAATGTTAAGAATAGAGAAAACCAATGACCAAAATATTTAAATATAATATATTTAGGCCTGAATGAGCATGGCAATAATGATAACAATTTCAGTGAAAAATGTTGTGATAAACTTTTTAAAAGATATCTCATTTGATCCTCGCAACAGCCCTTAAAAAAGGTACTTTTGTGATCCTTTTTATGATCTCTGTTTAACAGTGTGGAAAAAAAGAGAATAAAAGGTATTTACCAAGTAACACAGATAGTGAGTATATGCAAGCCCATGACTAGTGAATTCTGAAACCTGTAATCTTGATCACTCTACTCTGCTTCTTCCCTTATTCTGTTGTGCCCCCACGTCTGGCTTGGGCAAATTGGACCCAGAAAATGTATCAAATGCAGAGGAGCTGGAGCTAATTCCTAAAATGTTGTTACTATTCTGTGACTCCTTGTTTACTCCCTTGAGTTTTCATCCCTGGTCCGAAAAGGAGAAAATGGAGAAGTGATTATCCTTGAAAAGCTGACTTTTGACCTTTCGTTTTTGTCAGTTATGTCCTGTAGCATTTATGTCACAGTAGTGGAGCTTGTGAATACTACTCTTGGAACTGAGGTGTGATGATTCATCTTCTCCTAATGATCAGCACCACAGCATGAAAAGACTGTTTTTTCCTTTTTTTTTTTCTTAACCAGGTAATCTTGCAGTGAGACTCACAAATCCACTTTCATGTAACTACTTCTTTTTGTTTTCAGCTCTCAGTTTCAGCACTCAAAAACAGTTCCCCGTTGAGTACCAAAGTGCTCATATTGATATTTGTGGTGCATTGAACAGGACTTGAATTTCTGTTGTTTCTGCCTTTCACTCATAATTCACTGATAGATCAGATGTATGCAGATGTATCTGTTACAGATTTATCTATATGCATATCCACTGTATTTTTATTCTATAAATTAGATTTGTGTATAGTGTTTTGGGAAAACTCCAGTTCTGTGTTGATGTGATTAATTATACCTTCCTGTGACAGTTATCCCTCCACCACACCCCCCCACCACTGGATTGAGTGAATTTGATTTAAAGTAGGGTCATTTTATATTTGGTTATGTAAATATGTATTATGGATATTTTGAATGGCTTTTCAACCTTTTAGTTTTTAATTTATTTGAAACTGTTATTTTTATAATTTTCTACTTACTGTGATTTTTTTAGCTATACTGGAAAACTAACTAACTGGGCTTACCTCTTAAAATTTCACGGTCAAGGGAATACAGAGGAGAAAAGTTCCTCAAAAGTGACTGAGTTGTAATTAAGTTGCATGTGGGGTGTCTGGGTGGCTCAGTTGGTTAAGCCTCTGACTCTTGATTTCAGCTCAGGTCATGATCCTCAAGGTCATGGGGTCAAGCCCAGCATCATGCTCAGAGTACAGTCTGCTGGTCTCTGCCTGTGTCCCTCCCTTCTCTCTACTCTCTCCCTGTCTCCCTCTCTTAAATTAAATAAATAAAATCCTTTTTTAAAAAGTTAGATGTAAGTTTATTGAACAGAAGATGATTTTATATATTTTGTATATCATTAGTTCTCTTATAGTAAAGATTAGATAATTTAGCACTATTACCTCAAACCAATCAAAGAAATAAGGACAGTCACTGAATTATTTTTATGTAAGCAAAGGGTTTGTTATACACAATTGTAAAGTTCTCCTTTCTTAGAAGAGTACTGATTTGTGTATGTTTAGTTTTTAAAGGCTTAAACTTGGCAAAGCCTTGAATTTTCATTAAAATGCTGATTTAGCACTATGTTATTAGAAACAGAGATAAGATTAAAGTTTGCTTTTAATTTTAATAGTTTTGTTTAGAGATCTACATCATAGGACCTACCTACCCAATTTCAATTTTCTTCCCAGCTTTGCCTCTGCTTGTCTTTTCTACCACGTGACCCAACTTTTTCATCTATAAACTGTGTTTTAGAAATTTCTGTGGCTTTACTTATCTCTTTCTGCTTGCCTATCTGATAAGTGCTCACCCTCGAGATCCTGAGAAAAACAGACTTCTTATTGGTCCAGAATGCCACCTCCTTGTCACATGCTTGCTTTTAAGCCCCTTCAAGAACCTAATAAACTCACATCACATACCTTTATGAACTTGGTCAAAATTTAAGGATGGTTTAATGCATATAAAATGTTAAATAGCATGCAAATGATAAAAATACCAAAACAACTAGGCCTTTGCCGTTTCTGTGGTCATGACATCCTACTTCTAAGTCTCAAAACTCAAATTATTACTATTTTTTAAGATTATATTTATTTATTTGTCAGAGAGCGTGCAAGAGCAAGCAGCACAAGCAAGAGGAGTGGCAGGCAAAGGGGGACCCAGGCTCCCCGCTGAGCATGGAGCCTGATGTGATGTGGGACTCCATCCCAGAATCCTGGGATCATGACCTGAGCCAAAGGCAGACGCTTAACCCACTCAACCACCTAGGCATCCCTCAAATTATTTTCTCACTATAATCTCTTGCCCTTCCACTTACTCTGCAGTCCCTTGTTCTCCTGCTCATCTTCAGTCTTCCCTCCTGGGAACATATACCCGCTTCAGGTATATGTTTCCAACGCATAGAACTCCATCAGTGCCATTTTGTTGTTCAAGAAGCTTTGCTGGTGGGCGTCTGGGTGGCTCAGTGGGTTAAAGCCTCTGCCTTCGGCTCAGGTCATGATCCCAGGGTCCTGGGATCGAGCCTCACATCGGGCTCTCTCTGCTTCCTCCTCTCTCTGCCTGCTTCTCTGCCTACTTGTGATCTCTGTCTGTCAAATGAATAAATAAAATCTTAAAAAAAAAAAGAAGCTTTGCTGGTGTACATTGCTAATTTCTCTTCCCACCCTTTTACTAGAGACCTTTTTTCTGTGGACTTCAGGAATATCTGTTTTGAGCATGTGGTGGCACTCAACACATTATACTTTTTTTTTTTTTTTTTTACTTTATTTAAGCTTTATTTAAACATATGATGTAACCCCACCACCCTCACCCAACCCCTCTTCCCCCCACCCCCCTCAGTTTGTTTTATGACATTAAGAGTCTCTTTTGGTTTTTCTCCCTCCCGATCCCATCTTCTTTCATTTTTACTTTTCCTAAACATTCGGGTACACGTGCCCCTTTGGATCACTACGTTTACAAACGTAGTGATCCAAAGGGGCACGTGTACCCGAATGTTTATAGCAGCAATGTCCACAATAGCCAAGTTATGGAAAGAACCTAGATGTCCATCAACAGATGAATGGATAAAGAAGATGTGGTATATATATACGATGGAATACTATGCAGCCATCAAAAGAAATGAAATCTTACCATTTGCGACGACATGGATGGAACTAGAGCGTATTATGCTTAGCGAAATAAGTCAACACATTATACTTTTATTTTATTTTTTATTTTTTTAAAGATTTTATTTATTTATTTGACAGACAGAGGTCTCAAGTAGGCAGAGAGGCAGGCAGAGAGAGAGAAGAGGAAGCAGGCTCCCTGCCAAGCAGAGAGCCTGATGCGGGATTCGATCCCAGGACCCTGAGATCATGACCTGAGCCGAAGGCAGAGGCTTAACCCACTGAGCCACCCAGGCACCCCAACACATTATACTTTTAGATTATCTATGGGTCCTTTACTACTTTTGACTCTTCCTTGGTCATGGAAATCCTTAATAAATGATTGAGTGGCTAAAGGGACTCTTAAAACTTTTAGGGTTCTTTTGTTCCTTTTGGGTTTTCATTTTATTTTTGGTAATTAGAATTAGATGAGGACAATGACTGGGATGTGGGAAAAGTCTGCTTTAGAGAGTTTGATTAAAAACTAAGCTTTGGGGGCTCCTGGGTGGCTCAGTGGGTTTAACCTCTGCCTTCGGCTCAGGTCATGATCTCAGGGTGTTGCGATTGAGCCCCGCATTGGGCTTGCTCAGTGGGGAACCTGCTTCCCCTCCCCCTCTCTCTGCCTGCCTCTCTGCCTACTTGTAGTCTCTGTCAAATAAATAAATAAAATCTTAAAAAACAACAACAAAAACCTAAACTTTGTTCTTGGGTTTTATCCATTCACATGGTTCTGCTGGGTAGTGAAGTTGTTTATTTTGCAGGTACAGTGTAGTAATTGTTAAATTTCAGCAGAAGGGCACTATATCCTTATACAATTGAATGTGTTCAGATAGTGTTCTAATTAATTGAATACTTATTGAATCACATCTTTATTGTTTTCACTACTGGCTTTTTGGTAATGAGAAAACTGTAACATTTCACCCTTAGTTCTTTCATTTGATACTGTAGCATATAAAAGATAAATTTTGGGGGCACTTGGGTGGCTCAGTGGGTTAAAGCTTCTGCCTTTGGCTCAGGTCTTGATCCCAGAGTCCTGGGTTAGAGCCCCACATCGGGCTCTCTGCTCAGCGGGGAGCCTGCTTCCCCCGCCCCCCTTCTCTCTGCCTGCCTCTCTGCCTACTTGTGATCTCTGTCAAATAAATACATAAAAACTTAAAAAAAAAGATAAATTTTGTATGAAAGATGCAGGGAAATCACTGCAGTTATTGCTCCCTTACCAAGAATTAAGTCAAATCTTGATTTTTCAAGATTCTCTGATAAAAAATTCTTCCTTATATTTCATAAAACAGTTATTAGTGACATAATTTGAATTTTGTGGCCCGTTAAAATGTTTTGGTTGACTGTATTGAAAAAATGGTATTTGTGGTACATCTGAATTTTTTCTTTTATGAAAGCTTATAAACAGGAAAGCTTTCAAGCCTAGTTTATCCCCTTTGTTGAAAATTGTACATAAGTGACAGTGAGTGTTTCTCATAATAAAGTCATGATTATTTAAAGTAGAAAAATTTCTGCTGGGTTTACATGAGTGTGTTTGTGTGTATGCGTGTACCTTGAACCAATTGGAAGTTGGTTTTGTTGTTAAAAATTACTATGCCTGTGTTTATGCAAACACAGTGATTAAAAAGTGTTCATAAAATTGATCTATTTTTTGAATCAAGAAAACTATATTTTGACAGTTCATTGTTTATATTTTTGTTCATTAGTGTAGCAGCTGCATTCATTTGGAAGTCGGATGATAGAAAGTTGACATGAACATTGAATGTGGTGTAAAGGTGCCTAACCTTTCCTGGGTACCTCTTAGGAGTCTCATTTAGTGACATCCCTTGACACTTCAAGTAAAAGCCCAAGATTGAGCTTCATGAGCTAATGTGAATTGTTCTTAATGATTTTTATTCATTACGGTGGCATTATTTGTTTTTTTTCTTTGGTCTTTGCCTTCCTTTCTCCACCTGTTGCCATTACTTTAGCTCAGACTCTCACCCTTTCTTGCCTTTAATAATGCACTATTCTTCTGACTAAATTGCTATTGCCTAGCCCCTACGCTTTTTAGTCATTCTCCACACTGCTTGCTTTCTCAATCATAAATATTTTTGCAAATTCTTGCCTGTAATCTTTTCCTAATTCTTTGTTGCCTGCATAGTGTTGGATATAATACTTCTCGTGATTTGCTTTTATTGTATTGTATCTGAGGATTCCTGCCACTTCAGTTTTATCTATCCACTCCTAGTTCACACTAACTCCCTAACCGAGAGACAGGTTGTGCCTTCCAGTCATGAATGAGCAGAGGAGAAATCTCAATCCTAATTCTGATGCTTAACATCTTCATTTGCATCATTTTTCCTCCCATGGGTTTCATGCTTGCCTTTACTGGGTTGGCTGGTGGCCATCTCTCTATTAATAATATTTTAGAAGTATGATGTCTATATACAGTTTCCTTATATTGTCAGTAGTTATTTATATCCTCCAGTAGGCCTTTGCATTAATCATTGTTACCATTCTTTTTCTTTTAACTTTTTTCCCCTCCCTTGGAATTTAGCTCTTTTGCATAGCCCATCAAAGTATTGAGAGACAGGCATTTTACAGTGCCATTCAGGCATGTATATGTCCTCTTAAATGTCTTATTTTTTTGTTTGTATCCTGTAGTAATCTGGACCGAGAGCTTTCTTGTGGTATACTATATTTTCCTTTGTCTCTGTTTACTCAATAACTACACTCATGTTTGTACATCGTATTGCTGTTCCTTGAGAACATTTGCATTTGCTAAGCTTTTTGATCTGAAACAATCCTTTTAGATGATTGTGATCAGTCTGTAGCCCGAGAAGCCTGGTCAGCAGAGTGGCCTCCCCCTGCACAGGCTCATGCCACCTCCTCCCCCGTCCTGTCTTTTTTTTTACTTCCTGGCCAAGACTGCAGTTGCTCTGTGGACCTGGAATATGATTTTCCGATTTTCTTTAGCACTTTGAATATATCATTTCATTTCTCCAGCATTTCTGTCACTTAGGCAGGCCTGGCATCATTAGTTCCAGTTTACAAATGAGGCTAGTAAATGACTTGCCTTAGTTTGCCAAACCATCACATTAAAAAACAAAAACAAAAACGGATCTTTAGATTCTAGCCTACTGCTATTTTCATTGCCTCATGCTGCCTCTTTGCTCTACTGTAAGATATGTTGGAAAGTGAAAGTTGTCTTTATTCTAGGGATTCCACGGAAACAACTCTCTGGTTAGACTCTGTATTAAAATGTAAAATACTTAAATTAAATGACAACTGTTGGCTTAATTTAGCATGAGGTTTGTATGCCATGCTGCTACTTTGATAAGCAAAATGGATGGAATCCAATGATACAGTAATTGTCAGAAATATGTCAGAAATACGTGAAGGGAGAAATAATAACAAGGGCAAGAGGATGTGTTTTAGGGCATGGGATCATTCTGCACTACTCTTTGGCATTCCTTCCGCTCATCCTGCTCTCAGAGTAATTCTCAGGCCTTTCTTCGCCCATGGAAGGAGGACTCTTGGGAGGGAAAATCTACATTTTGAACAGTTTCCTAACCAGTGACTGCAGCATCCCAAAATATACTCTAGTTTTGCTTTATAATTCATACCCATTGTTTAATCAGCAGATGGACTGATTGCAAGAATTGTAGCCTTTTTACAGAGCGTCTTGAGTGTGCATATTGTTCAGCAAGAATCTGTACTGAGCAGGTATTAAGCAGAGAGTCTGGATTTCTTTATGATTGTAATGATGCTTTACTCCAGAATTTCCCTTTAGTTGTGGATCTGCATAAACCTTGGTTTGATTGTGGTTTTCTATGTAATCTAGCAGCTGTTGTTCGTTATGTCATACCTGAATGTCTGCCTCTGAATCAGGGTTGATGGAGCTGGGCATTGTGTCAAGGAACTGATAATTTAAAAAGGTAGATGGCTTTACATAGTATATACTGCGCTGTATTTCCTAATTTGTAAGTAATGCAACAGGAAATGTATTGCAGGGAAGAGGATGGAATGGTATAGTGAAGAAACAGGGAATGGAGGATTAAAAGGTTGAATTCCTACCGCACTGCTGACTTCCTTTCTGATCTAACAAGTTTCTAACTCCCTTGAGCCCCCATTTCCTCATTTGTCAAATATAAAATAAACATACTCTCTCTGGTTGTTGTGAAGATGTAATTAGAGGATATAGATAAAGACTCTTTACCCATGTAAAGTGCTATTCAGGTGTCACTTGCTTTGATAAACAGTGATTGCCATATGTCAGGTCCTTGAACAGAAATTAGTTCAGGAGTGCCTGGATGGCGCGCACTTGGTTAAGCTTCGGACTCTTGATTTTGGCTCGGTCATGATCTGAGGGTCATGAGATCCAGCCCTTCGTGGGCTCCATGCCCTGCGCAGAGTCTGCTTGAGATTCAGTCTCTCCCTCTGCCTCTTCCCTGTGCTCACACGTGCTCTCTCTCTCTCTCAAATAAATAATCTTTAAAAAAAAAAAATTATTGCAGGCTAGACTTCCTATCTAGACTGCAAGACAGGCATTATTGTCTCCATTTGACAGATAAGGAACTTGGATAGAGTTTGCAGAACTTACTGAAGGACCTCTGTTAGTAAGTGATGGTTCCTCATATAAGCTCCAGTTTATTCTTTGCTGTGCTGCCATGCTATTAATAAGAGATCAGTAGTAGAGATTTGAGCTTTAACAACAGTTTGTATTATGCTTATAGAAATAGAATGTTACACTAGGAATTAGGAGATCCAGACAGTCACTATATTTTTGTATTACTTTTGGGTAAGTATTGTATTAAATACCTCTAAAACACTTGGCTGTGTTTCTGCTAAGATTGATATGTAAAATGTCTTATCATGATTTTAATCTGTATCAGAATAAATTTCCTTTGAAGTGATTAAAATATATCATACAAACCCATTTTAATATTTTCTTCTTTTTATTTTAGTCATTCTTACACTGGTCAAGATTACAGCACACAGAAAAATGCTGGGAAGATTTCTTTGGATCAGATTGATTCGGTAAACATCACATCCTTTTAATAAAACTTAGACCTTTGTCAATGAGGAAGCACAGATTTTCTTCAGAGATTATTTTGGGGTGAGAAGATGGGAGATTTTGTCATTTCATTGCTTGCCAATCATTTTTAAAGCAGATCCTCTGTGTTATATATGTGATTTTTTTTTTTTAAGTTACAGAAAAACCAAACTTAATTAGAAAATTATTTGTATTGTGATAGAATTATTTTTTTTAAGAGGGGGAAGCCAGGTCAGGGCAGAGGGAGAGGGAGAGAGAGAATCTGAAGCAGGCTCTCCAAGCCCAGTAAAGAGCTGATGGGAGGCTTGATCTTATGACCCTGAGATCATGACCTGAGCTGAAACCAAGAGTCAAACGCTTAACTGACCAAGCCATGTAGGGGTCCCTGATAAACAGATTTTAAGCATTTATTTCAAAGGGGAATTCTTTTAATTGATGATAGCTAAAAAGTGTTTGTGTGTTTATATTTTAATATTTTATACATTGAGGGGCACCTGGCTGGCTCCTTTGGAAGAGCATGTGACTCTTGATCTCTGGGTTGTGAGTTTGAGCCCCATATTAGGTGTAGAGATTACTTAAATATATAAACTTTAAAATAAATTGAATGAATGAGTGAATGAGTTAACGAGTGAATGCCCACCTACCTACCTACTAACCTACCTACCTACCATCCTTACACATTGAGAAAAGGAGAAATGGAAAATACTAAGTGTTATCAGTTTACTTGGGCTGCTATAACAAAATACTACAGACTGATGCCTTAGAAAACAAAAGTCTATTTTCTCACAGTTCTGGAGGCTAGTATCCTGAGATGAAGGTGTTGGCACATCCAAGGAGTCTTTTCTTGGATTTAGATGGTCACATTCTTTGTGTATTTTCACGTGTTTTTCGCAGCATGCTCCTGGGTCCCTGGTGTCTCTTCCTCTTCTTGGGACACCAGTCACATTGGACTAGGGCCCCAAACCTATGACCTCATTTAACCTTAGTTAATCTCTTTAAAGACCTCATCTCCAAATACAGTCACATTCTGGGATCTTGGGGCTAGGACTTCCACATACGATTTTTGGGAGATTACAATTCATTTCATAACACTAAGTATATGCTCCTATGCTTGTTTTGCCTCTAGATTAATGGACAACTCATTTCAACTTCACTTTGTGGTTCTGTAGTAGAAGGAAAGAGTAGCATACTTTACTAAAATTTATAGAATTTCTCTTGAATAAATTGTAGAATTTCTGCTCTGTCCCAAAAAGAGAAACCACACCAGCCATAAATAATCTTTGTTTAGACAGTTACCAAATTATTTACAATAAATTAAAAATATACTGACATTTTAATGCTTAGACTCAAGAAAAAGGTGAGTAGGGAGAGGCAAGGGGTTTTTAGAGACCAGAATAGGTTGTCTTCCTGTTTGGAAAAATTATAATCAAGTACTTGTAGTTAATATGTCTAGAAATAACAGTAAGTTTGCCCACTTTGTACAGTTGAATTGGAATTTGTTCTTAATGATGCTGCATTCTTTACTTTTCTCAGTTATTATCACTAACACTTCTTCCCTGACATATGATTTATGTCTATATTATATGAATGGTTAGAAGTTAATTCTATTCCTAATTCTGTCAAGATGTTTTCCCATTCATAAGCAACTATGAACTTCAGTGGATACTGTGGGATGGCATAGAAATATAATCATTAATTCATTTGCTGAATATATATTGAGCCCATCAGTTACGTACCGGCTACTGTGCTGTGGGTGCAGAGGTGAATGAAACAAAAAATTCCTCTCCCTTCATGGACCTTACTTGAGGGAGGTAGACGATGTAGTAAATAATAAATAAGCAATGTAATGATAAATTATCTTAAGTTGCTATGATGATCCTATCTGTGGGTCTCTGTGTAAGACCCTGTGCTAAACTGATAAAGATACATCTTTATCTGACCTCTTCCTAACTATATTGTCTCATTCATTAGCACACCCCTTGATATCCTCAGTTTCTTCTTCAAATGTTTTTAGATTTTTCTTCTAACTGAAATCTGACTTCCTCAATGACACTGTTCCTCCTGTGGCCCTCTCAAGTAGAGGCTGTCCCCACCCACACCCTGGCCCTCCACCATCTTAATTTGGTATGAGATGAATGTCTTCTTTGGTCCATATTAGCATTTCCAAATCATTTCTCTGCCTTCCACTGGCAAAGCTCCAGCTCCTTTAAAGCCCTGTAATCCCATTATGCCACCTTATAGTTATCCTTGTTGCTGGTGCCCCACCTGCTGCCCTCATCCACTGTGACTGTAGCACGCACGCTGGCATGGTCTCTTGCACTAGCACTACTCTTGTTACTGTTCCTGGCCTCTGCAATATCCATGTTAATAATTCATCCATAACCTGGTCTTATAATTCCTTTGTCTGCTCAGTATCCACAATAATTTTTCTGTCCCGTTGTTGCCAACCCTAGATACTATGTTTTACATTTCTACTATTTTGACTACTTCCAAAGTCTCTTTTAAGTGTCTTCCTTGCTTCTCTATATAGTCTGTTCACTATACAACAGCCAGAGTTCTCTTTGTTTATCAGATCATGTCAGTCTTCTGACATGCCCTCTATTGAGTTTCCATCACATCTCAACTGAAATCCAAACTCATAACTATGGCCTATAATGCCATGTACACTTACAATTCTAACTTCTTCTCTGTTCTGGCCCACTCACATGTTCCAGCCACTGGACCTTCTTGCTATCTCTTGAGCAGACCATGTTCATTCCTTCTCAAGGTCTTTGCTTTTCTTTCCTTTACCTGGATCTCATTTGATTAGAATCCTACTTAAAATATACATCTTAGTGCAATACCATCTCCTCAGAGAGGCTTCACTGGCTACCTAAATTAAAGCATTCCTCTCCTTTTTATACTTAATCCCATAACTCTATTTCCAGGGCTTTTGGAATTATCTTTATTTATGTCTGTGTTCATTTTCTGTCTTTTCACATTAAAATGTAAGTCCTTGCACCGCTGGTTTCCCAAAGCTGTACACAGAGTAGTGTTAAGTAGATATTTAGTGATTGAGTAAAAAGTATTTAAGGAATTATGCCAAAGGAAGCTGAAGTTGAACTGGGTCTTAACAAATGGCTTGGCTTTGACTAGATGGCCTGAGGAGGAGGAGGAAGGGTACTACCCCAGGCAGGGTCACTGGAGTGACAAAAGTGAGAAAGTACAAAACATGATTGTGTGATCATGGAATAATCTAGCTGGCTGGAGCAATGGGTTTATATTGGTATAGTAGCATACTGGCCTTTTTTACTCCTCCCTGTCACAGTGCTTCCATGGCACTTGATTTATGCCTTTGTTAGAGCTCCCATTATAATTGATTTATGAGAGTTAACTTATATAGTAGTGACTGTTTCCTTTTATTTCACTTAAGTGAATTAAAGGGGAAAATTACATGTTACTCTTCTTATTTCCCAAACCACCCAATACCTGTTTGTTCTGTTACATATATTTGAAAAGTAGTTAGTTACAGGCATTGACAGAACTTTGCCTGTTCCTACTAAGGATGTTAAGTTTCAGTGGTGTTTTTGGATTGGAACAAAGTTTAAGAAAAATAATTCGGTAATAGTATGAAGGAACAAGAAGAAGGAAGGCATGGAAACAGTAGTCCTGGCAAGGCAGGATAGAGGCCTGACTGGACTAGGTTGGGGACGGAAGAATTTCAAAGTTGTTAATATGAGAGGTTGAAGAAACTGAATGTTCTCTACAGGGAGCAGCAAAGAGAAACAAAGTGAGATCTGCTCCCGCTTTGGCAAAGTTGAACTTGCCAAGGATTACATGAGGGGGTGAGAATTTAAGTCTTGGAAGAAGGATATTGTGAAAGTAAAGAGAATGCAGCTGAAACCATAAATGGAAAAGTTGTTCTTTTTTACTGTTGATTTCTTTAATACATTTTTTTGAACTTACCTTTTGAGAACGATTTCTCTTACTTTTGTGTTCTACTTTGTATTTAGATTATTCTAAAATTTCATCTGTGATTCAGCAATTGTGTTTTTGCACATTTATTCCAGGGAGATGAAATTTCATATTCATACAAAAGCCTATACATTCATTTATTCGGAATAGCCCTAGCTCGAAGCAACACAGCTCCTTTAACAAGTGAATAGCTAAACCATTTGTGGTATATCCCTACCATGGAATATTATCCAGCAATAAAAAAGGAATGAATGCTCGATACTTGCAACAACTTAGATGAATTTTGTGGGAATTATGCGGAGTAAAAAAGCCAAAATATTATATATCATATAATTCTGTTCATATTTACACTCTTGAAATGACAAAATTATAGAGATAAAAAACAGATTAGTGGTTGCCAAGTGTTAAGAGAATAGTAGGGCTAAGGTCTCTAAGACTAGTGGGTTGTATCAATGTCAGTTTCTTGGTTGTGATAATAGGGAAACTTCTGGGGGAAACTGGGTGCCTGTTACCTCTTTGTGTTATTTTCTTACAACTGCATGTGAATCTAGTTATCTCAAAAGAAGTTTAATTAAAAATTAAAAATAAATAGGTGAAATACATTTTAATAATACATTTTATTCAACCCAGTATATCCCAATTATTGTCATCTCAACATGTAATCAGTATAAAAATATTAAGAGAACAGTTAGTCTGTAATTATAGTAAATAATACTTCCTTATAGTTTTTGTTTTTACTCTAATAAGAATGAATTTATAATTTGCAAATTAGATCGGGTTTGTAAGAGATATTGTGAGAGACCTGGTAAATCTTCCACCTAACAAAAAACTCTTTTGTCTTGTAGCTTTCTACTAGATCCTTCCCACCTTGCATGCGTCAGTTACATAAAGCCTTGCGGGAAAATCACCATCTTCGTCATGGAGGCCGGATGCAGTATGGACTCTTCCTGAAGGGCATTGGTTTAACACTGGAACAGGCATTGCAGTTCTGGAAGCAAGAATTTATCCGAGGAAAGATGGACCCAGACAAGGTAATTTTGAAAAATCAGAGCAGTAACTGAAATTTTAATTTGGTTTGAAAACTAAAGGTCTCTTGTCTATTTTTATTTTTTAAATATTTTATTTATTTATTTGAGAGACAGAGATCACAAGTAGGCAGAGAGGCAGACAGAGAGAGAAGGGGGGAAGCAGGCTCCCTGCTGAGCAGAGAGCCTGATGCGGGACTTGATCCCAGGACCCTGGGATCATGACCTGAGCCGAAAGCAGAGGGTTTAACCCACTGAGCCACCCAGGCGCCCCTCTTGTCTATTTTTAAAATAACTGTGAGATGTAGTTGAAAATTCTGAAAGATAAATGTGTCTACAATTTCATTCAGGTAAAAAGAAACTCAGATGCTAAACAAAAGATTGAGAAAGTTTAATTCGAAGGGTAAGAATGAAACAACAATGTAAGATGTCTAATAATGCTTTAAGAAGGGTGTGATTCATTGTAGGTATCAGAACACTGAAACTGGGTTCTGAGTTTTATTTCTGTAGGAAGGTAGTATGTGTGGATATAACATGCTTACATAAATAGTGTTATTTTCAGGCCGAGGAGATACTGAGAACAAATAAAACAATTTTAGCTGTTTTGTATTGTGTTATACAGATTCTGTCATTAAGCATTTTTAGAAAGACATTTATCACTAGAAACCTGAGAGCTGTTTTTCAGTCTATGCATAGTATTCAGGTTTCCATTCCTATTCCTTATTTCTCTGTAGTGGTACTAGCTAATAACATTTTATTTTGGAAATATGTTTTTTTTTGTCCCTTCTGTGCCATGAATCAAGTTTTTAAATGCTTATTTCTTGGTTTGCTTTTTCCTAGAAAAGATAAATTATAGAACAAGGAATATTTCCCAACTAAATTTTATAATGATAATTATGTCTTCTATTAGTTTGCTAGAGCTGCTTTAACAAAATACCACAGACCGAGTGCCTTAAACAACAGGAACTTATTTTTTCACAGTTCTGAAAATTGGAAGTCTCAGACAAGGTGTTGGCAGATTTGGTTTCTCCTTAAGCCTTTTTCCTTGGCTTCCAGCTAGCTAGCTCTTTTCTCGGTCTGTCCTCTTATGGCCCTTTCTCTATGTGTTCACTTCTCTGATATTTCTTCCTCTTTTTATAAGGACACCAGTCATATTGGGTTAGAGTCCCACCCTTACGACCTTATGTAGCCTTAATTACCTCCTTAATTTTATTTTTTTTTAAAGTTCTTATTTAACTTTAAGTTGACATACAGTGTAATATTCATCTCAGGTGTACAATATAGTGTCTCAACACTTTGTACATCTCCTGGTGCTCATCACAAGTGTACCTCTGTAATCCCCATCACCTGTGTCACCCATCCCCCCCCACCTCCCCTCTGGTAACTGTCCATTTGTTCTCTGCAGTTAAAAGTCTGCTTTTTGGTTTGCCTCTCTCTCTTTAAAAAAAAAAAAAAAATTTATTTATTTGAGACATAGTGAAAGCAAGAGATATCACAGAAGAGGGAGAAGCAGACTCACCACTGAGAGGAGAGCCCGATGTGGGACTCAATCCCAGGACCCCAGGATCATGATCTGAGCCGAAGGAAGTCGCTTAACCAACTGAGCCACCCAGGCGCCCTGCCTCTCTCTCTTAATTACCTTTTCCAGTGCTCTGTCTCCAAATATAGTCACATGAGTTGTTAGGGCTTCAACACATGACTCCAAGGAGGATATGGTTCAGTTTATAACACATCTCTAGCTTTATATTTTTTAATAAGTTCAGATTCTTTTAGTATATTACAAAAAACTCATAATTTTTACAGGTTTGTGGGTTTTTTTTTTTTTAAGATTTTATTTTATTTTTTGACAGAGAGACAGTGAGAGAGGGAACACAGACAGGGGGAGTGGGAGGAGAAGCAGGCTCCCCACCAAGCAGGGAGCCCGATGTGGGGCTTGATCCAGGACCATGGGATCATGACCTAAGCAGAAGGCAGACACTTAACGACTGAGCCACCCATGCACCCTTTGTTTTTTAAATTGTCTATTGATAATTATCCAAAGAATCTTAAATTTATCATGTAGTAGTTTTCTTTAAACACAATTTTGAATATTCCTTAGACCTCTATTATATAGTTCTTTTATTTTTAAGGTAATATTTTGATTATGGAAAATGTGAAAAATACAGAAAAATTTATTTGCCATTTCCCTTTCTCTCTGGTATAGATAGCTAGCTAGATCATTGTGGGCCCCCTCGTTTTTAAAGTCAGCATTTTATTATGTTAATTTTCCCAGATTTACAGTAACTTTTGAAAATACTTGGATTAGTTGCATGACAGCATATTCTTTGAAAGTGTTACAGTTTGTTTAATCATTCCCCTAATACTGAGCATTTCATTGTGTCTGTCTGACTCTGTCATAAATATTATTGCAACCAATATCCTGAGCACATAAATATTTGATTATAGTTCTGATTATGTCCTCTGTATATATATTCACCAGGGAGTAAATTTACCTGGGAAAACCTATACATAGCTTTAAAGTTTTGATGTATGTTATATAAAAGGACTGTTTGAAAAGGTTTTAAATCAGATTCTCATCAAGCTTTATGACAGTCTTGCTCTGTCACTGGTATCATTATATATTATTACTTTAAAATAGTTTTTGATCTTTTTATTAGGAATTTGGTGTACTCAGTAGGCAGATGTATTAGGGTTCTCCAGAGAGACAGAATCAAGAGAGAAAGAAATAGAGAGAGAGAGGGCAGGAAGAAAAGATATTTATTATATCCAGTGGCTTATGTGATTTGGGAAGCTGACATGTCCGCAGATCTGTGGTCAGCCTCCTGCAGACGATGGAGAGCTGATAGTACAGTTGCATTTGGAAGACTGGCCCTTGAGACCTAGGCAGAACCAGTGTTTTAGTTTGAGTCTGAAGGCAGGAAAAACCCATGTCCCAGCTCAAAACAGTCAGGCAGGAGGAAATTCTCTCTTCCTCAAAGGAGGGTATGGGAGGGTATGTCAGCCTTTTTGTTTTATTCAGGCCTTCAAAGGATTGGATGAGAACCACTGACTTTGGGGAGGGCAGTCTGCTTTACTCTGTGTACCATTTGCTAATCTAATCTGGAAGCACCCTGACAGACACACCCAGGATAATGTTTGACCAAATGTCTGGGCACCCTGTGGCTCCACCAAATTGATACCTAAAAGTAACTGTCACAGTAATTAAATATTTATGAGCTGTGGAGAAAGTTAGGCCATGGTTTTGGAGTGGAAGGAAAGAGGTTAAGCTAGGATTTTAGCTTGGTTTGTGCTGTGAACTAAGAGGGGAAGAGGAAAGTGAGAGAAGGGGAAACTTACTCTGAGTGCTAGGTGCCTGTTCACCGAGTACCTTTTCTTTTTTTTTTTAAGATTTTATTTATTTATTTGACAGACAGAGGTCACAAGTAGGCGGAGAGGCAGGCAGAGAGAGAGGAAGGGAAGCAGGTGCCCTGCTGAGCAGAGTCTGATGTGGGTGGGGCTTGATCCCAGGACCCAGGGATCAGGACCTGAGCTTAAGGCAAAGGCTTTAACCCACTGAGCCACTCAGGTGCCCCTCTGAGCACCTTTTTTAATGTGTATTTGGGATGGCCTGTGTGTTGTGGTGATGTAGTCCATTTCAGTTGAAATTCTTCTCTACTATTGCTTTCCAAATGACCAGATGTCTGATTTCTTTCTCTTTATGCATATATCCTCATTGTACCTTATTTGAGATACATTGCTTCTGGCATCTGAGCAAAAATTATGGGTACTTAGCCATTCCTTTTGAAGCAGCAGAGAAACAAGTTGTGCCTCCAGCAGGTTGGAGCTGCAACATTGTTGCCACTGCCAGCTTCCCTAATCTCACTGCCTAGACCTATGTATTTCTTCTTCCTAACTCCTTTCTAAAAATTAACTTGTTCTGTTCTTAGTCAGTTGACTAATTAGTGTCTTTCTTTCTCTCATCTTCCCTTGCTTGTGTTTGTTGCAGACATTCATTTAGTTGTTGTTGTTTAATACTATGAATATTTTTCTATCTAATGTTATGCTTCATGTTGGAGTAGAATTTGAGAGTAAAATGACTTAAATCTGTATGTATTTGTTTTTGTAACTGTCATCAAGAGTGTAAGTATTAAAGTAGCATGTCCCTAGATATCTTTTATTCAGGTTTAGCAATTTTTGTATTATAGTCTAAAATTCCTCTTATAAACATTTTTGAATAGTAGCGATGTGATTGTGGAAGCAACTTAAGGTTCTCATGTTCACTGTTAGTTATTTTTTATTAGGAATTCAGTGTCTTAAGTCAGTGCCTCTATAGAAAAAATAGCCATCTGTCTGTAAAATGTTTATTTAGAAGTATTAGTTTGGATTGGTTATTTCCCTGTTCTTTTAAAACTTTTTTCAGGCTAACACACACTCTGTAGTAACAACAACAACAACTCAGAAGTGTGCCACCTTATATAGCTGCCAGTTCCTTGGTCCTACCAGATTATATGCTTACAATTTGGGACCTTTAGCACTACTTCATATTTACTGTTTGTTTGTTTGTTTATTATCTATATCCTACGGTTAGAATAAAGACTTTAAAAGCAGGTATCTTGTCTGTCTTATTCACTCTTGTATGTCCAATCACCTCGAACAGTGCCTGACTTATAGTAGGCACTCAGTAAATGTTTACTGAATGAACTGAAGAATAAGTCTCCATACAAATAAATACATAGAAAACTAGAAAATTTCATGTTTTCCCCAGATTCCTTCACATAACTCAGAGCACAGTGCTGTGTGATTATTTGTTCATGTGCTATTATTCTATTTATAGTGGACTTGAAGCTGAATTAAACCAAGAATTTTAGTGGAACCTGAAATTTATAGTAGAAACTTAAAATAACATTTATTTTATGAATCAGAAGAGATTTCTCACATGGGCTTGCCTATGTGGGCCATGGTATAAAAAGTTAAGAACTCTTAGAGGTTATCATAGCAAAAGATAGGACTTCTAATTTATTGTTTTATACTTAATTTTTATTCAGTAATTTCAGTTTCCACTTTTTTCCCTGCTGTGTTAGGAATAGAATACCAATATTGATCTGTCTTCATTGAACTTTGTACATACCGTCTTTAGAACTGTTATCAAATTGTAATATCTTTGTTTGCATGTGTGTCTTATGGCTAGATTTTGAGCTACTTGAATGCAGAGACTATGACTTTTCCACTTTGGGTCTCAGGGGCTTAGCATAAGACCTGGCAGCTGTTAAATGTTTGGCGAATACATGGTACATTCTGCCGCAGTTTTGAAAAGTGGCTTTCAGTATAAATCTTTTTTGTTTCTTTTTAGATAGAGGTGTATTTCTAACAAGTTATGAAACATTAACAGTTATCTTAGTAGCTAACCAAATTTGTTGTCTTACATGTATTTTTCTAAATCAAAATTATAGATTGGAAGAATTATATAACTGCAAAGGAAGTGGTAACCAGTTATCATCATTGTTATTTAATGTCCAGAAATATAGTTTCAGTTAGATATTTAAATAATTATAGTAGTCAAACTGATTCTCATTTAAAGTACAAAGAAATGTGTGTGTGTGTTTATACATACATACATACTTATTCCATTTACTTTGCATTCATTGATTATTCAACAGATTTTTATTGAGTCACCATGGCAAGTGTTGTTCTGGAGATACTGCAATAAAAGACACAGCCCTTATTTCTGAAGATTTTGCAGACTCCTAGAAAAAACGTAAATGCAAATATTCAAATTCAGTATGATAATCACTATGGTAGAGATGGTCATAGGATTGTGTAGTAGAACAGAGCAGCAGGGCTGACAGAAAGAATAGTTACTGAATGTGTCACTGAGTGGGGATGTCATATTTGGCCGGTAAAGTTAGAGAGCAAGAAAGAAGTTCCATGTTGGGGGGACTGAGTTTCAAGGGACCCTTAGATAAAAGAGTGTGGCCTCTCCTATAGGTGGTGGAACCTGAACTATAAAAGTGTAATTGTGGCTAGAGATGACTCTGTAGCTACAGGCTTTTATTTTAATGTGATTACTAAAGTTAATTGGATTAGTAGGCCAGTAGAAGTGGCCTTGCTAGATAGGTAACTGCTAACTGGGATCAGGTCATCTGTATAAGGTCAACTGATGATGTTAGTTAGATATACATAATTTCATAACTTTGAATATTTACTAAAACTGTATAATGAATCTGAGATGTTATGAAGATTTACTGAGGAATATAAAATAGTACAAAGTTTCCACTTGCATATCCGCTTGGTTCAAATGAATTTGGCTTCTTTAAATATGGATATCTGATTATATGGGCCAGCGTTAATTTTTTAAACATGATTTTGCTTTAGGATTTTCATCTACTTTGGTAACAAGGTGAGTTGAGTGGTAGAAGTAACTAGAAAACAATTATAAAACATAGTGATGAAAAGGGAAGTATTGCTGGAAGGAAGTTACTAGAGTGGATTGTGTTAGAGAAGGTTTCTTGAACATCATTCTTGGATTGGGATTTGAAGGAAGTGAATGACATGGATGAATATAGAGGGAGGGAAGGAAAACAATGTACGATGAACAAGAAATGAAAGAAAGGTAGGCCAAACATTGTTCATGTTCCTCTTGTTTTTCATTATTTGATAATTATTCCATTATTTACTGTTTATTCACTGAGGGCTTTTTAAATTTTGTTTTGTTTTGGGGGAGTTTTTTGGTCAGCTAATTTGGGAGTTATTGAGATTTTTGGTTGTTACCATTTTTAAATTGTTGCTTTCAGGCTTCTTTTTGGAGATTTTTTTGTCAGTATATTTGAGTACCATTTTTATTTGGGTGCCTATTGAACTAGTGAAGAAGAGATTTTTGTATTAAAACATCAACCATTCCCAAGAGAATATTTTGTGGTTATGAATGATCGTGTGAACTAATTGCCTTAGGGTATCCCTGACTCCCAAAATGCTCATTTCATAAGGTAGGGTTTTTATTCTTGGATTTAACTGTATTGAGTATGAATATTTATGATATATTAAAAATTTTTAAATAAAGCCTTTTTATGAATATAATTAATACATGATGTTAATTTAGTTTCAGGTATACAGCATAGAGGTTTAACAACCCTATACTTACGCTGTGCTCACTGCAAGTGTAGTTGCCATCTGTTACCATGCAACACTATTACAATGTCACTGACTATATTCCTTATGCTGTACCTTTTATTCCTATGATTTATTCATTCCTTAACTGGAAACCTGTATCTCCCACTCCCATTCACCCATTTTACACATTTACTGACTTCCCTGTCTTCTGGCAAGCACCAATTTGTTTTCCATATTTATAGGTCTGAGTCTGCTTTTTTATTTATTTGTTTCATTTGTTTTGGTTTTATTTTTTTTTTAATTTTTAATTTTTTTTTTAGATTTTTTTTTTATTTACTTATTTCAGAGAGAGAGAGAGAGAAAGAGAGAGAGAGAGAGAGAGCATGAGAGGGGAGAAGGTCAGAGGGAGAAGCAGACTCCCCGTGGAGCTGGGAGCCCGATGCGGAACTCGATCCCAGTGCTCCGGGATCATGACGTGAGCTGAAGGTAGTTGCCCAAACAACTGAGCCACCCAGGCGCCCTGTTTTGTTTTTGAATTCCACATAAAAGTCCAGTCATACAGAATTTGTCTTCTCTATGTCAGATTTATATCATTTAGCATAATAACCTCCAGTCTATCCATGCTGTTGCAGATGGCAAGATCTCACCCTTTATTGTGGCTGAGTAATATTCCATTGTATAAGTATACATCACTTCTTTTTTTTTTTTTTTTTAAATAAGGTTAAAGTTTATTTATCCCTTAGAAAAGAGTCTGTAGGTGAGCAGTTAGAACTGTTATGGCAGAACCATGGTTATCAATGTTTAAGGCTTCTCTTTTTATCTTGTTGCTCTTCTATCTTCAACATATGGTCTCTTTTTCTCTTTCTTTATTATGTTCAGTTAGCCACTGTATAGTACACAGTTTTTGATGTAGTGTTCATTGATTCATTAGTTAAGTATGACACCTAGTGCTCATCACAGCACATGCCCTTCTCAATACCCTTCACCCCGTTATCCCCTCCCCCTACTCTCCTTCCCTCTGAAGCCCTCACGTTGTTTCCCGGGGTCCGAAGTCTGTCATGGTTCATCGCCTTCTCTGATTTCTCCCCCTTTAGGCTTCCCCCCTTCCCCTATGGTCTTCCGTGCTATTGCTTATGTTCCACATATTAGTGAAACCATATGATAATTGTCTTTCTCTGCTCGATTTACTTTAACATAATCCCCTCCAGTTCCATCCATGTCAGTGCAAATGGTGGGCATTTATCATTTCTGATGGCTGAATAATATTCCATTGCATATATGAACCACATCTTCTTTATCCATTCATCTGTTGAAGGGCATCTTGTCTCCTTCCACAGTTTGGCTCTTGTGGACATTGCTGCTATGAACATTGGGGTGTGTGTGCCCCTTCTTTTTACTACATCTGTATCTTTGGGGTAAATACCTAATAGTGCAATTGCTAGGTTGTAGGGTAGCTCTATTCTTGACATCTTGAGGAACCTCCATACTATTTTCCAGAGTGGCTGTACCAGATTGCATTCCCCCCAACAGTGTAAGAGGGTTCCCCTTTCTCCACATCCTCTCCAATATACACCACTCCTTTATCCATTCATTTATTCTGGACACTTGGGCTGCTACCATATCTTGGCTATCTTATCTTATTTTATCTTATCTTAAGAGAAAGAGTGAGCAGGGAGGGTGATTAGAGGGAGATGGAGAGAGAAAGAATCCCAAGCATACTCCCAGCCAAGTGCAGAGCCCAGTGTGGGGCTCAGTCCCACAACCCCAAGATCATGACCTGAGCTGAAATCAAGAGTCAGATGCTCAACCAACTGAATCACCTCTGTGCCCCAATCTTGGCCGTTTTAAATAAAAACTTCAATCAACATAGGGATGCACATATTTTTTTTTTTAAATTAGTGTTTGCATCTTCTTTGGATAGATACCTGGTAGTGTAATAACAGGATCATATGCTAATTCTATTTTTAATTTTTTGAGGAATCTCCATACTATTTTCCATAGTGGCTGCACCAATTACATTTCCACCAGCAGTGCCTGAGGGGTCCTTTTTCTTCACATTTTTGCTAACACTTGTTATTTCTTGTCTTTTTGATACTGGCCATTCTTATAGGTATAAGGTGATATCTCATTGTTTTCATTTGCATTTTTCTCATGACTAGTGATGTTGAACATCGTTTCATATGTCTGTTGGCCATCAGTATAGAAAAATGTCAATTAAGCTTCTCTGCCCTATTTTTAATTGAATTACTTGTTTTTGGGGGTGTTGAGTTGTATAAGTTCTTTATGTATTTTGGATATTAACCCCTTATTGGATATGTCATTTGCAAATATCTTCTCCCATTCATGAGGTTGACTTTTTGTTTTGTTGATGGTTTCCTTTGCTTTGCAAAAGCTTTTTATTTTAATGTATTTCCAGTAGTTTATATTTGCTTTTGTTTCCCTTGCCTTAGGGGACATGTGTAGAAGAATGTTACCAAGGCCAATCTAAAAAAAAAAATTCCTGCCCATGTTCTCTTATAGGATTTTTATGGTTTCAGGTCTCACATTTAGATCTTTAGTCCATCTTAAGTTAACTTTTGTATATGGTGTAAGAAAGTGGTTCTGTTTCATTCTTTTGCGTGTAGTTGTCCAATTTTCCCCACACCATTGCAGAGACTGTCTTTTCCCAATTTTATATTCTTGTCTCCTTTGTCTTAGATTAATTGACTGTATAAACATGGGTTTATTTTTGTTCTCTATTTTGTTCCACTGATCTGTGTATCTGTTTTTGTGCCAGTGCCATATTTTTTTGATTAGTACACCTCCTTAGTATTTTCTAAAAATCTAAAATTGTGACACCTCCATTTTTGTTGTTTTCCTCAAGATTACTTTGATGGCTTTTGAGGTCTTTTGTGGTTCCATACAAATTTTAGGATTATTTGTGCCAGTTCTGTGCAAAAAGCTGTTATTTTGATAGGGATTTCATTGACTCTGTAGGTTGCTTTGGATAGTATGCATTTTTTAATATTTTTCTAATCTGTGAGCATGGAATTATCTTTACTTTTGTGTCATTTTCAATTTCTTTCATCATTGTTTTATAGTTTTCAGAGTACATGTCTTTCACCACCTTGGTTATATTTAATCCTGTTTGGTGTAATTTTAAATGGAATTGTTTTCTTAATTTCTCTTTTTGCTATTTGGTTATTAGTGTATAGAAATGCAACTGGTTTCTCTGTGTTAATTTTGTGTCCTGCAACTTTACTGAATTCAGTTATTTCTTCCAGTGGTTTTTTGGTGGTGTGTTTAGGGTTTTCTATGAATAGCATCATGTCATCTGCAAATAGTGACAGTTTTATTTCTTCCTTAAGGAAGGCATCTTCCATCTATATGGATGCCTTTTTTTCTTTTTTCTTGTCTGATTGCTGTGGCTACAACTTCCAGTACTATGTTGTCTTGTTTCTGATCCTAGAGGAAAAGCTCTCAGTTTTTCACCCTTGAGTATGTTGTTAGCTCTGTGTTCCATATATGACTTTTTTTTGTTTTTTTTAAAGATTTTTATTTATTTGTTAGAGAGCGAGAGCAAGCACAGGCAGAAAGAGTGGCAGGCAGAGGCAGAGGGAGAAGCAGGCTCCCTGCCAGGCAAGGAGCCCGATGTGGGACTTGATCCCAGGACGCTGGGATCATGACCTGAGCCGAAGGCAGCTGCTTAACCAGCTGAGCCACCCAGGCGTCCCCATATATGACTTTTATTATGTTGAGGTTTTCCTTCCAAATCCACTGTGTTGAGATTTTTTTTTTATCATGAATGGATGTTGAATTTAGTCAAATGCTTTTTCTGCATTTATTGAGATGACCACATGATTTTTATTTTTCATTAATGAAGTGTATCACATTGTTTGATTTGCAAATGTTGAGTCTTTTTTGCATCACCCCTGTAAATCCCACTTGATTCTGGTGAATGAGCATTTTAATGTATTATTAGATGCGGCTTGCTAATATTTTGAGGATATTTTGCGGATATTTGAGGATAAAATATCTATGTTTATCAGAGATATTAGCCTGTAGGTTTCTTTTCTTTTAATGATGTGTTTGGTTTTGGTATCAGGCCCTTCCTTGCTCTCTCTCTCTCTTTTTTTTTTTTTTTCTTCTTGGATTAGTTTGAGAATAGGTATTAACTCTTTAAATGTTTGATAGAATTCACCTTTGAATCCATTTCTTTCTGGACTTTAGTTTTTGGTAGTTTTTTGAGTATTGATTCAATTTTATTACTAGTAATTGGTCTGTTCATGTTTTTTATTTTTTTCTGATTCAATTTTGGAAGAATGTCTGTTTATAAGAATTTATTTCTTCTAGGTTGTATAGTTTTTTTGGCGTATAATTTTTTATAGTAGTCTCTTATAATCCTTTGTATTTCTGTGCTGTTGGTTGTTATTCTCCTCTTTTATTTGTGATTATATTTATTTGGGTCCTCTCTCTTTTACTCCTTCCCTCCTATCCTCCTTCCTTCCTTTCCCTTTTTTTAATGTCTGGCTTAAGGTTTATCAATTCTGTTTTTCTTTTCAAAGAATCAACTCTTGGTTTCATTGATCTTTTCCAGTGTGTTTTTCTGTTTTTTGTTTTTTTTTTCTAAGATTTTACTAACCACCTGACAGACCAAGATCACAAGCAGGCAGAGAGGCAGGCAGGCAGAGAGAAAGGAAGAAGCAGAGAGCCTGATGTGGGGCTCCATCCCAGGACCCTGAGACAATGACCCGAGCTGAAGGCAGAGGCCTCAACCTGCTGAGCCACCCAGGCGCCCCTTTTTTCTTTTTTAAGTCTCTGTGCCATTTATTTATGCTCAGATCTTTATTATTTCCTTCCTTTTAACCTTGGACTTTTTCTTTCTATAGTTCTTTTAGGTGTAAAGTTAGATTGTTTATTTGAGCTTTTTCTTGTTTCTTGAGATAAGCTTGTATAGTTGTATATTTTCCTCTTTGAACTTCTGTAGCTGCATATTAAAGATTTTGGACCATTGTGTTTTATTTTCATTTGTCTCCATGTATTTTTTGATTTCTACTTTGATTTCTTTGTTGACCCGGTAGTTGTTTAGTATCATGTTTAGCTCTATGTGTTTGTGTCTATTCCGGTTTTTTTCTTGTGATTGATTTCTATGATCATACTGTGGTTGTTGTTGGAAAAGATGCATGATATGATTTTATTCTTCTTAAATTTATTGAGATTTGTTATGTGGCCTAATGTGTGACCTCTCCTGGAGAATGTTCCATATGCTTTCTTACTGATTTTCTATCTGAATGATTTACCCATTGATACAAGTGGGGTTTTGAGTTTCCTCTATTTATTGTTTTACTGCCAATTACTCTCTTTATTTCTATTGATATTTGCTTTGTGTATTTAGGTGTTCCAATATTGGGTGCATAGATATTTACAGCCGTTATATCTGCTTGTTGGATTAATTCCTTTATCAATATGTAATGCCCCTCTTTATCTCTTGCTACAGTCTTTGTTTTATTTTTTTAAGGTTTTATTTATTTATTTGACAGAGATCACAAGTAGGCAGAGAGGCAGGCAGACAGAGAGTGAGAGAGGGAGGCAGGCTCCCTGCTGAGCAGAGAGCCCGATGCGGGGCTCGATCCCAGGACCCTGAGATCATGACCTGAGCTGAAGGCAGAGGCTTAACCCACTAAGCCACCCAGGCACCCCTATATGCTAGTTGCTCTTTTAAACCAGGGCTTCTCTTGTCCCAGGGGAGATGAATCTGCTCCTTGTGCCTCAGTTCTGTCCCTCCACACTGCAGCAGTCACGTTGGAAATTCCCTTTATTACCATGTATCTGTCTCTCTTGCTGCTGTTTCTTGCCATTCTCTCTTCTGTCATGCAGAAGCTGTTAAGTCAGCCCCCAGTTCTTCAGGAGTTAAGATTCTATGAAGACTGTGGGTTGGTGTGTCCATGCAGGAAATGAGTTTAGGTTCTTCCTGTGTCACTATCTTGGACCTGAACTTCAAAAACAAAGCCTTTTCAGTTACTCTTGTTGTTGGGAGGGTGGTGAGGACATTTTAAAATTGCACTTAGTTTGTCAAACTGGATTCTTTGGATTTGTGAATGATTCTCCAAGAGGTATTTGAAGTTTTAAATGTCTTATTCCTTAAATAATTTCTTAGATTCCTAAAATAAATGTAGCTATGCTTTATGGAAGTAAAATAGATTTAATTAACTATAGTACAGTTTTATGCAAGTTTTTCTTAGTTGTAATTTTAATTTACATGCCGGACTACATGAGAAAAAAGAGATAAAATTAATCAAACCTCTGTTTAAAGCTTGAAAAAAACATACCCCTAAAACATTTTTTCACTTGGAACTTGAATATTAAATTGCATCAGCCAGGGGGACCTGGGTGGCTCAGTGGGTTAAGCCTCTGCCTTCGGCTCGGGTCATGGTCTCAGGGCCCTGGGATCAAGCCCCACATCGGGCTCTCTGCTCAGCGGGGAGCCTGCTTCCCCCTCTCTCTCTGCCTGCCTCTCTGTGTACTTGTGATCTCTCTCTTCGTCTGTCAAATAAATAAATAAAATCTTTAAAAAAAATTGCATCAGCCACTAGCTTTAGGAATTAAACTGAACCAGATAATTCTTCTAATAAATTCAAAGCAATGTGTCCTCTTAATCAGATTGCTTATAGTGTTGTTCTGAGTTACTTTAATCTGGCTCTTAGATATTACGCACCATATATATCGTGTACCTTTTATTTATTTATTTATTTAAAGATTTTATTTATTTATTTGTTAGGGAGAGAGAGAGCGAGCACAGGCAGACAGAGAGGCAGGCAGAGGCAGAGGGAGAAGCAGGCTCCCTGCCGAGCAAGGAGCCCGATGTAGGACTCGATCCCAGGACGCTGGGATCATGACCTGAGCGGAAGGCAGCCGCTTAACCAACTGAGCCACCCAGGCGTCCCTCGTGTACCTTTTATATTGCTGAAAGTCCTGTCCCTGAGGTTCACATACTTAAGGTCTACTATGATTGGGTTAGGGATATTTAGTACTGTTTAAAAAGCCAAAAATAAGCTTTTTTAAAAAAAAATATTTTATTTATTTATTAGACAGAGATCACAAGCAGGCAGAGAGGCAGGCAGAGAGAAGAGAGAGAGGGGGAAGCAGGCTCCCCACTGAGCAGAGAGCCCGATGCGGGGCTCGATCCCAGGACCCTGGGATCACGACCTGAGCTGAAGGCAGAGGCTCCAACCCACTGAGCCACCCAGGTGCCCCCAAAAATAAGCTTTTGTCCTAGAATACTGCCTCCATCATGACTTGAAACAGACTTTTGTCATTAAAATTTGACCAGCACAGGAGTAAATATTTGGGTGAGGGTGGTGTTGTATGAGTCATATTTATTGCTGAGGTTTCTGTTTTTAAAACCTATGGTTCTCCCAAGACTCATCCCAGCAGCATCAGCTTCTTCATCATCTGGGAATTTGTTAGAGATACACACACTCTGAATCAGACTCTGGGGATGGGTCCCACAGTTGGTGATTTAACAAGAATTCCAGGAGAAATTGATACACACTAAAGATCAGGGACCAGTGTTGGGGTGCCTGGGTGGCTCAGTGGGTTAAAGCCTCAGCCTTCGGCTGAGGTCGTGATCCAAGAGTCCTGGGATTGAGCCCCACATCGGGCTCTCTGCTCAGCGGGGAGCCTGCTTTCTCCTCTCTCTTTGCCTGCCTCTCTGCCTGCTTGTGATCTCTGTCTGTCAAATAAATAAATAAAATCTTTAAAAAAAAAAGATCAGGGACCAGTGTTTTAGATACTGTACTTATATAAATTGGTTATTAGCTTATCAAAATATAGACATTGAAAATCTTCAGCTCTCATTTGTTCTCCTCTGGGCAATTTGAGCACAATATGTTGTCTTTTATCAGTAACCCACACATACATATTTGAATCCCTACTACATGGCAGGTACTAGTTTATATTAAATGAATGAATATGTACAGCAGTTTCTCATCTGATGTACTGCTTAATGAATTTCCAGTATCTCCAGTGTTGATCCCATGAACCCCTGAGGAAGCTGGGCTGGACCTGGGTTACTCAGAGCTAATTGGCTTTAGTTGTGAGTAGTTTCTTCCATTTATATAGAGTGCTTTACAAATATCATTTTATATATACTTAGTGACATGAAAAGAACTAATTAGTATAGAGTAGAGATTTGGAGTCAGACTGAGTTCAGATTGGTTCCATTGTAACAAACCTTTGGCAAATCATCTGATATGTGTCCTTATCTATCGAATGTGGATAGTAATTACATATATGTACATAGATATACAGATATATCTCTATACTTTATTGATTATGGTGAGGATGCAGTCAAGGTTTGGTATAGATTCTTACGTATAGTAAGTGTTAGCTATTCTTATTCTAGCAGTTCCTAGGAAGGAGAGATTAGCTTGACATGGAGTAATCAGTAAACGTGGAATAAAGTTAGTGCTGGCTTATTAAGAGGTTTCATGTCACCTAGAATGGAGAGGGAGGTTAAGGGGGAAGAAGGGAATTAAGGACCAAATTCTAGCAGAGGTAGTTTGTTCTAGGAAATGTTCAAGGGATATCAACTAATGGAATATATTTCAGGCTGTGTTCTTGGGAGCTCTTGGGTTCAAAGAGTAAAAGGTGCAGAAATTCACAGGGAGATTGACTTGTCTGATTTGTGCCCCTCCCCCTCCCCTTTAACAAGTATATTTGTGTCTTCATCTACTTTCATATGTTGGAATTCTGTGTAATATTTCACTTAAATGAAGGATTTTGCTACTTGAACAGTATTTTAGTTTCTTTTTGGTATAGAATTTAGAAAAATAGTGGGGATGAGGAGAGAGAAAAAAAGAAAGATAAGTGCCAGAATTTAGTTGTTTTAAATGAACTTTGGTTTTGGTCAAGAGAAAGAAATCATTAGTGAATTTTAAATGGGGAGGGAATTATTTTTTCAGAAGATGGATTTGGAGAAAACATGCACACTTGAAATGGGGAGAGAGTAGGAGCAGGATAAATAGTTGACCAGATTAGGTCTTACTATGATAGTGTTAAGAACAAAGTGGAAAAGGTGGATTTAAGAAATGTTTTGAGCAGTAATTTGTAGAGTAGAATGAGGAAAGAATGAAATTTAACTCAAGTGATCAGCCTAAGTAATTAGAAAAGTTAGAAGTTCCATTAACTTAGATGATAGGCAGGGCGCTGAATTGTCTGGGATTAGAGTGGAGGAGAAATTGATCAGGAGTTTGGTTTTAGGTGTAAATTTGAAATGATGTCCAATAGAAAGTCTTTTTGGTTGATTGGTTGGCTTGTTTGTTCCTGACTTCATTCTGTGATTATTTATTGAGTACTTATATTGTGAAATGCACTATTCTTTGAGAAGAAACATGGACATATGGATTTGAGAGTAACTGAAATAAAATGAAAGAAAAATCCTTTGAAGGTAAATAAGCTGCTGAATGGAGAGTATAGAGAGAAATTTAGAGAGCAGAGGAATCAACTGTGATGGATGCACTGTTTGAAATGGAAATAAAAGAACCTCAAGTAAAAGCAGAATTTATCAGAAATATTAGAATAAAAGAAAGAAAACAGTCTGGAGCCCCAGGCTCTGAAAAAGAGGAGAATTTCAAAAATAAGGTGTCCTTTCTACTTTCAGCATGGATATTGTTTTTAGGAAGTCATTCTAGGAAAAGAACAGAAGACAGATTTCCTAGTCTTACTGACCACATGTAGGAATGGAGGTGATGGAAATAGAGTATTTATTCTGGAAGTCTTGAGAAGTCATGAAGAAAAGAAATAGAACATTAGCTGTAGAGGATGACTGGACCAAGCAAAGATTGTTTTCATGCTCACTTGGGCAGAATCAGTGAAACTCTTGGAAATGGAGATGTGCTGGGAGTAGTTGAGGAGGTAAGGCTCAAGGAAAAGGAAAGGTAATTTGTAAACATATATTTGTTGTGTAAATCTCCCTTCCTATATGATACTCCCTGAGAATAGGGACCATTTCTGCCTTTTTTTTTTTTTTTTTACCACCATACACTCAGCACTTGGCATAGCATCTGAAAGGTCATAGATGTTCAATAAAATATGTTGAATGAATGAATGAATTACATAAGAGTTTAGTGAGGATCCCTATTTGTCTGAGACCTGAAGAATATATGAGAGATTTTAAGTTGGTAAGGATGTGTTTGAAGGAAGGAAGAAGAGCTGGGGAAGCTCATGCTGCCTGCCCATCTTTTCATTAAAGTAGGCAGGCAAATTATTTACCCGAAGGATCTGGTCCAGTTAAGGCTTATGGGAAGTTGAAAATACTGTAGAATAACATTTTCTGGAAAGATGTTAAGGAGTTCACCTAAAATAAATAAAACGATTACTAAGCTAAGGAATGATTACAATTTGAAAATTTACTGAGCCTAGCATATGCCAAGCCCTATAATTAATACTTTACATGCACCATCTCATGGATTCCTTAAAATATTCCTAGGGAATAGGTATCATTTATGTCTCGTTTATTAATGAGAATATTATACTAGGCCATAAATTTGTAATTGGCTAAGTCAGCACTTTGTATTGCTTTCTTTAGCAATGTCTTTTGGCCTTAGAGCAGAAGCAGAGAGGGCAGAAGGTAAAATTTGTTCACTCGGGAATTGGCAAAATAGGCATGCTGTTATTAAATCCTTCCTATGTTCCTTATTTCATTTAATCTCACGACAACACTGCAAGGTAAATATTAACCTTGCTTTTATGGAGAGTTTAATGAGTTTTCCCCAGGTGGCAGAAGTGGTACATGATCATACCCCAGTTAGAACCCAGGTCTGTTTTATTCCAAACACTGTGCTTTCCTCAGTACTCTCGAGAAGAATAGATAATGTTGTTTAGGTTAACGTTGGTGTGACCGACCATACAAAGACTTAAGAGGACACAATTAAGAATAGAGGTTTTCAGGGATGCCTGGGTGGCTCAGTCGGTTGAGCGGCTGCCTTCAGCTCGGGTCATGATCCCAGCGTCCTGGGATCGAGTCTCACATCGGGCTCCTTGCTCTGCAGGGAGCCTGCTTCTCCCTCTGCCTCTGCCTGCCTCTCTGCCTGTGCTCGCTCTCTCACAAATAAATAAATAATCTTAAAAAAAAAAAAAAAAAGAACAGAGGTTTTCAGTTTTGTTTAATCATCTGGTATTCAATCATATCATCAGTTAAAATGGGGACAGTAGTAATGCCTGCTAAAGTGTTGCAAAGAATGAAGTAGATACATGAAATACTATGTAATCTGGGACACCTGGGTGGCTCAGTTGGTTAAGCAGCTGCCTTCGGCTCAGGTCATGATCCCAGCGTCCTGGGATGGAGTCCTTGCTCCGCAGGGAGCCTGCTTCTCCCTCTGCCTACCACTCTGTCTGCCTGAGCTTGTGTTCTCTCTCTCTCTCTCTCTCTAATAAATAAATAAATACAATCTTAAAAAAAAAGAAATACTATGTAATCTGTAAAGTGTTAAATAAATATAAGTTAATAATAATTTAAAAACAATATTATTCTATAATCATTCACGTGTTTTCTTGGGTGTGTTTATAAACCTTTAATTTGTAGATTAAAACCTTAATAATAGTTTACTAATTGGTTGTTAATTATAATAATTATATTTTTGGTTTTTCTTTCCTTTTTATTTATTTGAGAGAGATCACAGGTAGGCAGAGAGGCAGGCTGAGAGATGGAGGGCGGGAAGCAGGCTTCCCACGGAGCAGAGAGCCCGATGTGGGGCTTAATCCCAGGACCCTGGGATCATAACCAGAGCCGAAGGCAAAGGCTTTAACCCACTGAGCCACCCAGGCGCCCCTTGGTTTTTCTTTCAAAGCAAACTTAGTTTTGCTTGAATATTTGCATCAGTGATATCCTAGGAAAGTAATTTGAGTGAGATTCAAAAATAGTTTCTTGCAAAAGTAGTCTAATCTCTGTTGTTCTTGGTACCAATTTTAAAGGTAACTTTAATAGTTACCAAGTCATCTGGAGTATATTTTTTAAAGTCTTATTGTGAAAAATATCTGTTATAGTCTCTCTTCTAAACATTTTAATGTATGATAAAGATGTATGCATATTAAGCGATTATCTCTTCATGCCTTCCGTTGCATTTGGAATACAAATTTTAGATAACACAATGTAAGAATTAATATTTAAACATCGACTTGAGCAGGTTGGACTCGATTTCATGAATTGTCAAGAGGCTAGCTAGTCAAATTTTCAATTAAATTATGTAGTATGTTAAGTCTATCGTTAGAATAAAACAGATGTTATTATCCCTCCCTCCCAACACTATTCTGGAAAAAATTAACTTCAGTAAGTCTAATTGCTTTTGGTGCTCTACTCCAAATGCTTTTCAATTCTTAAATTATGAAAATGAGATAAAGAGTAGAAGACTTTAATCATTTATTTATAACTGTTGTCTTATCAGTGATACCTATGGATTAGGTTGTATTAAAATGACATTTTTTAAAATTTTGTTGTTCATGTATGCATTGCTTTTAGGAGAGAATGACAATAAGGAAGTACCAGTTTAACATTTCACAGAGTATGTCTTAATTACCATGTCTTGGTGGTAAATTGTCTCCAAATAAATTGGGTATGAGCAAGTTTTAAAATGGGTCACACTTCTGATACTGAGTGATTTTTTTTTCCCCCTTTGCAAAATTTATTAAAGTTAGGAACTCTCAAGGGCATGGAGAAGGTATATTCTTGGCTTTCTTAACCCTGTATGTCTCTATCATTGATCATGTTCTTATAAACCTTCCTTGATTTTATTCTTGTTTTACTTTAACAAAAAAAATACTTGGCATCATCTTTCCACTTAGTTTACTTCTGTAAAAAGTAGGATTTCAGTTCATTTAAAAAATAACCAAATAGCTATTTTGCACCTGTCATCTTGCATTTCTGTCTTTAGTAAGAGATTATAAATTTCCATGGCTGTGGGGACTCCAAGAATGATTATGCCTTAAAGCTGTGGTGATGGTTGTATTCAGCTCAGTCAGAAGTGTAGGAACCCTAATCAGGTAAGACACTGAGGATAGTTTGCTCAAGAGGAGGTCTAGATGGTTAATGTTTTGGACTGGCAAAAATCCCAGTGAAAAAAGGCTTTTAAGTGAGAAATTAGGTTCAGCGAAATATGAGGCATAGGTACTTAGGTTAAAAAATTTGGACGTGGGGGATAATATTGATGAGGGACCCTAAGAAGTAGATTGCTTTTTGATATAGGGTCCTCAGAGTAAGCTTGTCATTTTCCTTTGTACTATCTCAGATATGCCCAGGCTAACCTTTTTCTAGGTGGCTATGTTAAGAGTGTATTTGATTCTTCCATTTAACAAATATTTATTGAGTATCTATTATGTCCCAGACACTCTTCTAGATACTAGTGGTATAGCAATGAACAAAATAGACAAAAATGTTGACACTATCTAGGGTTTATATTCTGGTGGGAGAGATACAATAAAAAAGTAATTATATTATCTATTTTTGGTGAGAGATGCTATGGAGAAAGTTTTGCAAAGATAAGGGATGTAGTTTTGAATAGGGTAGTCAGGGAAAACTTAAACAAAAGATGACATTTTAGCCACGGCTTGAGTTTGGTTGTGCATAAGAGCTTTCGGCTTGGCATTATTGTTATTTATCATATCTTAGTAGAATTGGCATAAGCAAATGTCAGTATTTACCATTTTACAATGAAGAAAACTTGTGGCCAGGAAAACCATCCAAATGTATCCAGAAAACCAGACACTGGATTTTAGAACTCTAGATACTGTAATTTGGATCTCTGAAAGTTGAACTGCAGTAAAGCCAGATTTAGCCCAAAAGTTAGTGGTTCAGGAGAGGCCAGCAGGAGACACTGGAGTACCTTTACAGGTTGAGTCTGACTCCCTCCCAGTCTCTAAGACTTGGACAGAC
>RCUC01156854.1:0-51575 GCA_003697995.1 Taxidea taxus jeffersonii | reverse complement strand
CAGAGGTTGTTGTCTTCATTGCCTTGCATCAAGGGTACATACTGTCAACATGACTTAAACTATTGATGTTGACCTTGATTGCCTGGCTGAGGTATTTTTGTCAGGTTTTTTCACTGTAAAGTTAGTATTTTTCTCCTTTCTTTCCGTACTGTAATTTGTGAAAGGAAGTCACTATCTATGCACAGCCTACACTTACAGAGTAAGAGTTAGACTCCGTTTCCTTGAAGGCAGAGTATCAACATAAACCATTTGTAATTCTTCCATATGACAGATTGAGAGATTTTTCTCTTCTCTCTCATTTACTTATTCAGTCATTAGTTTATATTAGTATGGACTCTTGGGCATTTATTTTATACTGGGTTTTAATCCAGTGCTACTTTATTTTTTTGTTTCAAATGTGCCAGTTTTGTTGATTGGGAGCTCTTTCAGTTGGAATCCATTTCTCCTTGACATATCCCCATCACTGTGAGTTGTTTTGTTTTGAGCACTTCCTTACTTTTTGACACTGCAAGATGATCCAGTTCATGTTTTGCCTCTACCAATCCTAGAATCAGCTATTTGTCCAAGGATCCTTTTGTTTTTAACTGGAGAATGACTTTAGAAACCAGATCTATGTGTTAGATAGGCTCTTTGCTTTTTAAGTGTCATTGCTTCTAGGTCCTTAACAGCTAGCTGATAGAGCAAGGAAATACATGTGTGTATAGTATCTACATATACTATATGTATATAGTTACTAACCAGTGTATATACACATGTCTATAAATATTTTTATATTTAACCATCTATATCTATATTAGACCACATATGAGTTCATACTGATGTCTCCAACTTTAATTCTTGACTAGATGATCCTTCTAGCCTCCTCTACTTGTTTACTTATAAACCTCACTCCAAAAGTGAGACACTTGGCTCCCACTATCTGCCATCTTATTTTTTCAAGTCCAGCATATATGGATAGCAGTATTAGAATTGTTAACTTACACTTCTGTGGAGAAAAAAAAATTATCAACTAGAGTATTGTGCTTATGTACAGTTTCTTTTGCCTTTAGTCTGATACACTACAGATAGTTCTATAATTAGCTATTAGTTATTAGTTCTAGGTCAGCACATTTTCACCTCACCCTCTACACTTCTTTTTCAATTTGTTAACTTTTGTCTATTTGTTTGTTTATCATTTTATTTTAGATCTACACCTGCATGCGGTCAACGTTTGGAGAATTTCAGCCACAAGTTCGGTAGTTTCTGTACAGTTCTAGGACTTGTAAAAAATAGAGATAGTTTCCATTTGGGGATTGGTCTGCTTGTTGAAACTGTTATATCACAAAGAGAAAAATAATAGTAAGTCTTCAAAATACAGGCATCAGCCGAAAAGTTTCATTGTTCCTTTATTCTATCTCAAACATAATGACAAGCAGTATTGATATATTATCTGCGCTGTTCCTGCCCCCTGCTTGAAGGTGGGATTCTTTAATTTTCCATGGTTTGGAGTTCCAGAGATGGGAGTGAATAACAAAAGGCTTGCTCAACACCTATTGCAGAGTCTCTACCAGCAGGACTGGGTTAATGTCAGAAGGGATATAAAGGTGTTCTACACTCTTTTACTGCCTTCCCCAGGGAAGAAGGCATGGGCCCATGGTGAGACCTACTCATAATCCTCATTTGGGATATTTAAAGCCAAGCTCTTCCTTATCCTTCAAGAAACAGAAACAAAACAAAACAAAACAAAACAGGACTGATGCCTAAAGAAAGGTGCATTGAGCTGAGGACTTACACATTGCAAGAAACTCTTCCCCAGCCGAGTTAGTACCTTATTTTCTAGGAAGGAGACATCGATTTTGACAATTCTTTGAGTAAGAACAACAGATAAAAATTATAGTCCTTTAGTCTCACCTACTTCTCATAGGGAGGGAAAAAAGCATTACCTGGTGGTGGCACATATTTTGAGTTCTCCAAATTAGATCTTTCTGAAGGTCTCCCATAACACATTCAATACTCCACACTAAAAAGACCATTCACTGAAAACCCCCACAAAATATTGTCATAGTCATATACAGCTTTGTGGATGAACTCATCCACATGTTGAAAAGCTCCTGGGTTTTAAATTCCACATTTAGGGAGTCCTGTGGAACTGCACAATAGGATGGTTTGGAAATCAGTCTAGCCTATCTAGGTGATCCTGGGAACACTCTCTTAGAATGGTTACTAATGCTCTCATCAGTCTCAAAATAGTCCTATAAGTACCATACTTTGAAGTGACTTAGATTATTCCATGAGAAAGTCATTTTCTAGGCAACTCCCTATGGAAGTGGTCATTTTATTTCAACACACACAGAGATAATCCTGGTAAAGCCTCAGTGTAAGTCACCCACAGGAGAATTATCTCTTGAGATGATGAAGGAAAGATTTCTCCATGTGTGACCTGTCAGGGTTGTTACCATGGTGATCATTAAATATGTTTGTCTACAGACTCACCCTATTAGTGACCTACTGGGACCATTTCTACATTTCTGTGACATGCATTTCTCTTTAAGATGACCATGAATTTTAACTGATAATCTGTTACATCCTTCACCATATTATGCCTCTAGAGCAACAATGAAGAAGTCTGAAATAACTTTCTCAGGAAGCAACCCAAATTCAGCAATAGGATTTGTATTTATCAGTTTTGTCAAATATATACGTTATGTGTTAAATAAATTACAATACATAATACATAATTTATCTATCATCTATCTTTGCAGATAGATTTCATCCTTTTGTACTATGCATGGGCAGACACTAGGTGCTCCTAAAGGCTCTTAGCCAAATTTTCCCTTTATAAATCTGAAACAACCTGACACATTATTTTTTTCCTTCACTTAAGAAAAATATGCAGAAAAAAGTGACTTGCTTTTTCTAATTCTTAAGTAAGTCACACCAAGATTCATGTGTGTTTTAGCCAGTAGTGGAAATAATGACAGCTCTAGCCAGAAAGCCAGGTAAGTATATGGTTTAGGGTAGAACATGAGCAAAATGCATGATAAAACATATTGTTTTTATTATTGAGAATAAGATTGTTTTGAAATTCAGAGTGTGAAAATTGATTTCCTTATATATTCCTTATATGAATTTGTTATCAATTATCAAATGCTTTCACATTCCATATTTTTCCTATGTGGATGATTACCAGTAATATGTTTTACAGCTTGTAGATTAAATATATAAACCTTGATTAAAGAGATAGTATAATACAGAGGTTAAGAAGGCAGGTTCTGGAACCAGACTGGTTTCAAATCAGCCCTACTACCCACCAGCTGGTGTTGTGTGACTTTGAGCAAGTTATTTATCTTTTTCCCGCTTCAGTTTCCTCTTTGGAAAAGTAGGGGGAAACCAAGTTCTACATCATTGAGTTGTATTATTAATTCATACATGTCAGCTAAAAGCCTGGCACAGAGTAAGCATTTAATAGATGTTAGTTATACATTATTGTGGACCTATCATGTCACAATCTGTTTTAACTTGTGTGGTTTTACATATTTACTCATAAAGTATTTGTTACTTGTAACCACATAGGAGCTACAGATTATATCTCAGCATCCTAATCATCTAGTTTAACATGTTACAGCTCATAACAAAACTTGGGAGATATTGAAAAATAAGACTAATTTTCTTTGAAATTACAGATTAAATATCCACCTCTAGTGGAGCAATAATGCATAATCTATATCATAATTCATATAAAGTTGGACCTGATTGCTATCACTCTGAAATTAACCTGAACATGGTATATAATTAGAAAACAAACACTGAGGGTATTATGCTAAGCAAAATAAGATAATCAGAGAAAGATAATTATCATATGATCTCACTGATACGAGGAATTTGAGAAACAAGACAGAGGATCATAAGGGAAGGGAGGGAAAAATGAAACAGGAATGAAACCAGAGAGGGAGACAAACTCTAAGAGACTCTTAATCTCAGGAAACAAACCGAGGGTTGCTGGAGGGGATGGGGGTAGGAGGGATGGGGGTGTGGGTGATGGACATTGGGAAGGGTATGTGCTATGGTGAGAAAATAAATAATAATAATAATAAAAGAAAACACACAGACACAAAATAATACAACATCCTTAAAAACTTGGAAAGCAATTTGTCTCCCCCCAAAACACCAAAGTTTCAGCAATAATACATAACAGAATTTCTTTAAATCCTTTTCCCCACTTACCTTCTGAGAGTCCTGCATCACATGGTAGAGCAGATCACCCTAAACTGTGATCCTCAGAATTCCTCCAAATATCCCCTAAAGCCAGATGGATTGATTTTTAACTTTCTTGTCCTCCTCTTTATTTTTTTCTTCCTTGCTGTATTTTTCTCCTTTAAGCTCTGTCATTTCCAACTTAAAGCCATCTAACTAGCTCAAACTCCGTTCAATTCTGGTACTCTGACCTATACTACAAAACCCAGGAATTAAATGCAAAAGAGCATTATTCATAGTGGGCAAGGAAAGAAAGAGGATATGAAAATATTTTAACATTTTTTTCCTGCAACAATAGGAGTTGTAAATAGAATATGTGATAATTAATACAGCCAAACACTTATATAAATCTTTAGAATTTATTTCTCAACCTTTGCTTATGTTTAGTATCAACCTGGCAAAATAAATATGAAAAATTGCTATAAGTACAAATCATGCTTCTTTAGACATATGGGAGCTTTGTAAGACTTCGGTCTATTTCTAGAAAAAATGAAGATGAATTGATTTTAGTTAAAAAGTAACAATTCATTACACCAAAGTAGTTATATATTAGTGGTATTGTAATCAAGCATGTGCTTTGGATAGTGTCCTTTGTTTCCAAAAGTTAACAAAAGTAATAATAAAATTCTGTTTCATCAGAATATTTAGTTGAGTTGCCCTTTTTGAATCTTTGAATCACTTCTTGAATCTCTGATCATTTTTACATCTCACTTTATTTAAACAAAAATAAGAGAATGGGGAACTTAAAATGCCTTATCAAATGAGCTTTTAAATTCAGTAAGGAAGAATTTCTGCTAATTTGAAACATATTATTGGAACCTGGGAGAGAAAAGGAGGGTCAGAATAGCAACACTGGATAGTGCTCAGTTCAGTAAATCTTATTTTCCAGTTTCTCTGATATAGCTTATTGCTGATATGTCCTTTTATTATTACAAAGTAGAATCAGAAGTGGATAATTGACTACAACATTAAGTTATTACCAAGTGATAAAATGTTTGATTCTTTGTACTACTTATTGCCTAGATACACCCCTAAATCAGTTTTTATTTTCATTTTTTAATTTTTGAGATTCTATTTATTTATTTGAGAGGCAGAGAGAGCACAAGCAGGGGGAGGAGAAGAGGGAGAGGGACAAGCAGACTCCCTTTCTGAGCAGGAAGCCTAAGGTATGGCTTGATCCCAGGACCCTGAAATCATGATCTGAACTGAAGTCAGACGCCTAACTGACTGAGCCACCCAGGCACTGCCCCCGCCCCCCAAATCAGTTTTTAGATTAGGAATAATTTTTGAAATACTATGTTACAGATGGTGTAATCATTGAAAAAAATGCTTGAAGTTCAGGGTGCTGGGTGGCTCTGTGGGTTAAGCTTCTGCCTTAGGCTCAGGTCATGATCTCAGGGTTCTGGGATAGAGTCCTGCATCGGGCTCTCTTCTCAGCTCCCCTCTCTCTCTGGCTGTCTCTCTGCCTACTTGTGATCTCTCTCTCTGTCAAATAAATAAATAAAATCTTAAAAACAAACAAAAAAAAATGCTTGAAGTTCAAATGAAGATAAATCTTCATGTAATATGCTTCATGTAAAAAAGTCTAAAGATTTCATCCTAGGGACGAAACTGACACTTCTTTGGTTCACATTTACAAAGAATTTATTAAAGAATTAAGTACAGGTGTCTCTGAGCATTCATTTGGATAGTTAGAAGAAAGAAATTTATGAGCTGTGTTGTTATGTTCTACCACAGGGAGCCGTTTTCCTAAAATACATTGATCTTCTGAAATAAAACAGTACACAATCACCAACAGACACATGAAAAGATTCTCATCATCACTATCAGGGAAATGCAAATAAAAACTATGATGAGATATGACTTCACACCTGTCAGAATGGCTAAAATCAACAACACAAGAAACAACAGGGTTTGATGAGGATGTAGAGAAAGGGGAACCCTTTTGCACTATTGGTAGGAAAGCAAACTGTTGAAAAGAGTATGCAGGTTCCTCAAGAAGTTAAAAATAGAACTACCCTATGATCCAGCAATCATACTACTGGCATCTACCCAAAGAATACAAGAGCACTAATTCAGAGGGATACACACACTTCTATATTTAGCAGCATTATTTACAATAGCCAAGATATGGAAGCAGCCCAAGTATCCATCAATTTATGAATGGCTAAAGAAGATAGATATGAATGGCTAAAGAGGATATATCTATATATGTGTCTATCTATATGGAATATTAGCCATTAAAAAGAATGAAATTTTGCCATTTTTAATTACATGGATGGAGCTAGAGAGTATAATGCTAAGTGAAATAAGTCAGGAAAACACAAATACCATATGATTTCACTCATATGTGGAAATTAAGAAACAAAACAAAGGGGAAAAAATTAAGAGAGAGACTCTTAATTCTAGAGAATAAACTGATGGTTACCAGAGGGGAGGGGAGTGGGAGGATGGGTTAAATAGGTGATGGGGATTAAGGATGAGCACCAGGTGATGTATAGAAGTGTTGCATCACCATCTTTACACCTGAAACCAATGCTGTATGTTCAACTGGAATTAAAGTAAAAACTTAAAAAAAATAATAAAACATTATACAATCAATAGCAAGAGCTTTTGAACCTTAGCCTCATATCTGACTTTTTGCTGCAGATATCACGCTTTATTCAAAGTGTGGTAACACTTAACATCTAGGCATCAAAAAGAATTACGTGTCTACACTTTTATTTTTTAAGATTAATTTATTTAGGAGGCATGAGTGTGAGGGGCAGAGGAAGAGAGACTCTTTTTTTTTTTTTAAAGATTTTTATTTATTAGAGAGAGAGAGAGAGCGCGAGCGAGCACAGGCAGGCAGAGTGGCAGGCAGAGGCAGAGGGAGAAGCAGGCTCCCTGCCAAGCAAGGAGCCTGATGTGGGACTCGATCCCAGGATGCTGGGATCATGACCTGAGCCGAAGGCAGCTGCTTAACCAACTGAGCCACCCAGGCATCCCAGGAAGAGAGACTCTTAAGCAGAGTCCACGCTAAGGGTGTAACCACATGGGGGTCTCAATCTCAGGACCCTGAGGCCACAGTCTGAGCTGAAACCAAGAGCCAGATGCTTAACCAGCTATACCACCCAGGCCCCTTTGTCCTCGCTTTTTGATGTAGAAAACAGTTTAAAGTAGATGAAAGGATTAGACATTTGGGAATATAGTAATCATTTAATTATTCACTGCATAATTTATTATTTCCATAACAACTGCATATTAGCTTGGCTTTGTGTGTGTGTGTGTGTTTTCATTTTTTTTTTTTTTTTGTTGTTGTTGTTAGTTTTTAGAGAGGGAGAGGGTGGGGAAGGGACAGAGGAAGAGGGTGAAGGAGAGAGAATCCTAAGTAGACTCCGTGTCCTGTGCAGAGCCCAATGTGGGGCTTGACCTCACAACCTGGAGATCATGACCTGAGCTGGAATCAAGTGTCAGTCGCTTAGTTCACTGAGCCACCCAGCCCCCCCCATTAACAAATTTTCATAGTGACTATAATAGTGTTTTATGTTTAACTGTGAGGAGTTGTCCCAGAAAAAAAAAAAAAAAAAAAAACAACAACAACTAATGTTGTTGAGTGGGAAGATAAGTTCTCATTTAAGCACTATTATAAAATCCAAGTGATTTAGAGAAAATTCTGTTACACTTAGTCTAGTTGTAAGATAATATTAAGATGCATTCTGCAGGGCTATCATTAATTCTTGTTAGTGATATTTAGCAACTTTTGAAGACATGCAGCATATAAATAGTTCCATATTAGGGTCCTCACCACAAAAATGTACATAGGATACAAGTAAAAACTCTTCTATTGGTTGTTTTTTGCACCCATGTGAATTTATGCCTCAGTAATATTTAAGTCAAAGGGAAATAAAGAGTTCAACATAAGGTGGAGGGAAGCAAATTCTCCACTGCCAAGATTAATTATATGTTTTGTTTCTGTAGAAAATTAAACAGCAAGATATGATGCAAGAGCAGTCAGGTTCCTGGTTGCCATTAATTGTTTACCAACAGGTCCCTGCAATTGTTTGCCGTGTTTTGAACTGTGTATAGTGAAGTAGCTGATCTGCAGATTATTTTCTTCACTGAGATTCTAATCCTTCCTTTGGGTCTCTCTGATGTTGCTGAAGAAGAAATCATTAGCCTTAAAATTCTACCCTGAATAAGCACTACCTTGATATTAAAGAGTAGGACCACATTTTTGGTAGACATAGGCTAACAGAGGCTAAGCAACAGAAGAACATATAAAATGTGTTTTTTTCATTGGTTTGCTAACTTGGGAAGTGAAATATTTCCAGATAACTGGCTATTGGACAAGGTAGAGAATTTTAAAGGCTTTACCAAAGATATTATGAGTTAATATTATTCTTAGTTTTCAGATTTTATTTATTTATTTCTCAGAGAGAGAGAGCACAAGCAGGGAGACCAGCAGGCAGTGGGAGAAGCAGGCTCCTCCGTGAGCAGGGAGCCAGATGTAGGACTCGATGCCAGGACCATGGGATCATGACCTGATTTGAAGGCAGATGCTTAAATGACTGAGGCATCCTGAGGATATTATGAATTGTTAACATTCTTCCCCTACTTCTCTAGCTAAGAAAAATGAATGAAGATTTGGTAGAACAATTATATAACATTAGGTAGGAGAATTTGAGAGAACAAATTTTATTTCACTGTTTGCTTTGCTTTCTTTCTTTTTTTTTTAACTATTTAAAACTAGGGAGTTCAGCTATTTTTTTTTTAAGTGCTTTTGTGGGGGTCCTGATTTTTCACTTAGTAAGTGGATAACATTGCGTTTTATCTCTTAAAAACCCTTCCTTTCTATCCACATGCCATGCCTTATAGCTTTCTTTAATGCAAGCACATACAATACCATGCTATCATTCTTTCTCTAGGTCCACTGCAGTCAATTGAAGTTATGGTGAGAATCAATGAACATCACTGTTGTATTCCATATCTTGACACTTGAGGTAAAGTCTAAACATGGTTGTGAGAAAACTACATAGGAAGCCTGTAGGACATCCATGACCTATTAAAGGTACTGAGATTTTGGATTCTATAAATATCTTTGTGGTCTGTAAAATCTAAAAGTGCTAGGTTTATCATAATTTTACTCAAAATATTTCCATGCTCTTCCTACCATTACTTCTTGGACTAAAAAAAAAAAAAAAAAAAAGAAAAAATGGTTGAGGAAAAAAGACTCAGTAACAACATTTCATATTTTACTGCTAATTAAAACATTCAGGGTTTATATAGTTTTCTTTGCACAAGTAAAAATATTACTGTAGGCTTTTTATTAAAGATATTTTGTTTGGATAAGCAAATCCATAAATATTATTGACTCAAGGAATGTTAGTTAAAGTTGCCTGACTGCCAAGAAACCTCATAAGACAGCACTACCTTAAACAATTTACTGCAATCTGACTTCAGGGTCTGACAGTGTTTCAGGCTTTTAAAATTTTTAATATTTTTGTCAATGTGCCACAGTTGAAAAACCAGACTTGACTCAATGTGGATCAGCCCTGCAGGCTATAGGGGAATCTCATGGAAAGAATTTCATGATGAGGAACCAAACCTCAAGCATGGAAAATCAAGGAATTTTCTTCTTCTCTTTCTTTGTCCATACTTCCTACTGAGTGTTTTGAAAATTTTCCTCTTTGATGACATATTCTGTTTATCTTCTCTCCTTTTGTTTATATTGTTGAAGTCAACTTATTAATTTACAAAGAGGAAATATAAGTCCCAAAGTCTAGTGCTTTGGTTTCCCCAGTAGGCAAACTTCAGGTAAATAAAATTATTTAAAGTTAGTTTGATAAGCATGGAATAAGATTGGGTGAATATATATGTCTATATAACTTTCCAATAGTAGCCCCTTCTTTGAAATTTTATCCCTTTCAGAGCTCTTGATGAGGTAATGGGCCTGGGTGGACATGTTTGTATCATGTGATACCATGAATGAGTAGCAATCTATACATAAATGTAATCATTCAGTCTCAATGTTTAAAATTTGAACCAAGGGACACAGACAAAAACACTGTTTCGGAAAATGTGCCTACTGGATTATTCTTGTGAAGTAAGTGCCAGAACTGGCTCCTCAGAGTCTGAACAGCCAGCAAGCAGAAGTTGTAAGGGAAGAAGAGATGTTAAGATTAATCTTCAAGGAGAAAAATGAAGCAAATATATAAATCTAAATAGAGACAAGGATCTTTGTGGTCCTACAGAGAAAATGATTTACAGAGTGATGGCCAGACTTTGAAACCTGGTTTTGGGTTCTGAATTTGTTTGCTTCAAATTTCTTTGTTGCCTCTGTGTAGTGTTTTCATTTGATCTACTTTGGGTGAATTTCTGTACTTAGAGCGAATATGGCACACACACACACACACACACCCCTCAGTATTTTTTTATGTTTCCAAGTGAAACATATACATAATTTAAAAAGCAAATAGTAATATGGGGTTTCTAATGAAAAGTAGCAAGTTGTCTGCGGCTTCATTTCCTCCTCTCTCTCAAATAACTTATCTCCTGAACAAATCATTTTCAGCTCTTAGTGTACTTTAGGATTTACTTCTATATTTCCAAAACTTTTGTTCAAATTCCCATTTCTCATTCTATAACTTTTAGCATTATGAATTGATTTTCTATTATGAAAGCAGAGGATTTAATTGCCTTTTACCAATTGCCATCCACTCATCTAATATGTTAGCATCATAATTTGTGGTGAAATCAGCTTTTGATTTTTACATTATTATGACTATAGTTAAGTATTATTACTGTGTAGATATTGCTCACTGCTGAGATATGAATTGTACAATAGTTACCTTTCCTTTTAGAGTTAATAACTGCCTCATTTTGGGGAGGTTTAGATTTTTTTTTTAATTTTTATTTTTATTTAAATATATAATGTAACCCTACCACCCAACAGACACATGAAAAAGTGCTCCACATCACTGAGCATAAGGGAAATACAAATCAAAACCACAATGAGATACCACATCACACCAGTCAGAATGGCTAAAATTAATAAGTCAGGAGGTTTAGATTTTTATGTAACTATCATTTTTCCCGAAATTCTATAACAAAAATCCTAAAAAAACTAAAAGGAAGTTTTGACATAGTTTAAAAAAATCAGGAAATCTGTCAGCTTCCTTTAGATCTTAGAAAAATTACTCTAATTTTTTCCAACACCATTTTTGAAGAGACTAGTTTTCCCCATTGAGTATTCTTGGCTCCATTGACAAATATTAGTTGACTGTATTGTAAGGACTTATTTACAGGTTCTTGATTCTGTTTCTCTGGTTTGTGTTGTCTATTTTTATGCCAGTACCATACTGTTTTGATTATTGTATCTTTGTAATATGATTTGAAATCAGGAAGTGTTATGCCTTCAGCTTTGCTCTTCTTTTATGGATGCTCTGGCTATTCTTCTGATCCATGGACATGGAATACCTTTCCACTTGCTTATGTCTTCTTCAATTCTTTTTCATCAAAGTCTAATAGCTTTCAGTGTACAGATCTTTAACTCTTTGCTAAAAATTTATCCCTATTTAATTGTTTTTGATGATATGAATGGGATTTTTTTCTTTATTTCTTTTTCAGATGTTTTAAGTATATGGGAATACAGCTGATTTCTACATATTGATCTTGTAGCTTGCAAGTTCATTAAATTCCTCATTAATTCTAACAGTTGTCTCGTGTGTGTGTGTGTGTGTGTGTATGTGTGTGTGTGTAGTCTTTAGGATTTTCTATATATAAAAGATCATATCATCAGCAAAAAAGATAATTTTACTTATTTCTTTCCAACTTGAATGCCTTTTTTTTTTTTTGGTCTGGTTGCTTCACTTAGAATTTCCAGTAGTATGTTGAACAGGAGTGGTGAGAGTAGGCACTGAAGCACAGTGGTGCAGGCCAGTGACAGAAGACAAGGCCAGATTAGGGCCCACAAGCACATGTGGGGACCCTGGCTGTTAGAGTGCTCTCCCATGTCCTTATCCATACAATCTCCTTCAGGCATGTGCATTACAGTGTATGCTAATGACAGGTGTCAGGCTGGCAGTGTGCAAGTGCATGGCTCGATGGGCTAGCCCCAAAAGTGCATATGGTGGTAGGAGTCAGCTACAGGGGTGTAGGCTGTCATTTTGCACAGGGCAGCTGTAGAGCCCTGGGCTGGCTGTCACTGTGGTTTCCAGGCTCTAGTCGAGGGCTGGCATCAGAGAATACAAATGCCTGGAGGATAAAAGCTAATGAAAACTGCAGAGAGTTCTCCATGGCAGCAGTGCTGGCTTTTAGTTTCTTCAGTAGTAAAATCTGCTGTGTTAGTCTGCAGAACAGGTCACTGTAAACTTCGGTCTCTCCCAATATCCAGCTGCTATTGGTAACCCCTGCTTTTCTTCCCTGTCCCTAGCTGTATCTATATTTTCTATATGTCTTAGTTTTCTGGGTCTGGGAGAGGTGAAACCTAAACAGGGCTTTGGTGCTCCCAGAGTCTGGGGAAGCTAGAGGCTTACCCTGCTTTTCCTTTCCTGGTATGGGGCAGCTCTTACTAGCTGGAAAATTGCCTCTTAGCATTGAGCAATACCTGTTTGGGGGATGGGATGATGCTTGCAAAATGAGACTGTCTTCTTTCTCTTTTAGTGCAGTTATTCTCATTTTTTTTTTTCATTCTTCTATGTTGCTAAAGTGGGTGTCAGAGCTCTCTCACAGCTGTTTTTGTTTGTGGATATCTAATTGTTAATCTGTTGAAGGATGCAGGCTGGGGTCTCACTCCAGTCAATCAATTCTGCCATTCTGATACTTCTCTTTACCATTATCCATATTATTCTCTCACCTCTCTTATCTGTTCATTCATGCATTCATCCATTGAACAAATATCCTAGAAAGCTATGTATCAGGCAGTATTAGGGATACTGTAGTTCTATTGATGAAAAGGAGATAATGTCTCTGACTCTATAGAGCTAAAGTTCTAATGAAGGAAACATAACAAAAAAAATTGTAGTAGGATGTGAAACTGGAAATTGCTACTGAGACACCTATGTATAATAGATATGACATTCCAAAGTGAAGTAAAAAAATCATTATTAAAGTTTTTAGAGAGTTGAAACATTTTTTTAAAAATTTAATTAATTTGTTTACTTGAAAGAGAAAATGCACAAGAGAGAGTAGGAGCGGGGGGGCGGGAGGGAAGAGGAAGAGGGAGAAGCAGGCTCCTGCCTTGAGCAGGGAGCTCCACGTGGGGCTCGATTTGATCCCAGGACCCTGCCATCATGACCTGAGCCAAAGGCAGATGTTCAACCAACAGAACTACGCAGGCATCCCAAGGTTTTGCGTGATCCCTCACTGCTCAGGAAGTAATCAGACTGTGTAAAGACTGGAAAGAACTTTGTGAAAAATGATTATGAAATGATATTAAGTTTATTTTTTTAAATATAAGGTAGTTAGTAAAAGATCTCTCTTTGTTTTCCTGATATTTGGGTAGAGAGCTGAAGTGAAAGAATCAGCTATGGGTATATCTGAAAGGAAGACTATTCAAACTGGAGGAACCAAAACACAATGGCCTGATGAAAAGAGAATGCTAACTGTGTTTTAAGGATAGCAAGGAAGACTGTAAGTATGGGAGTGACTAGGGGAGGGTGGAGGAAGATTAGATGGAGATGAAATTGGAGAGGGAATTGATGGTGTCCTGACCTGGGGTGGTGTCACTGGATGTGCTAAGAACTGGAGAAATTCTGGACATGACTGATAGTGGAGCAGGCAAAATTTCCCGATAGCCTGCGTGTGTATGGAATATAACGTAAGAAAAGAGTTAAGGATGATTTCAAAATTTTAGGCTGAGCAATTGGAAATGAGGGTGGGTCCTTTACTTAGATGGGAGAGAGAAGCAGAGTATTTTCAAAAAGTTGGCTTTGGAAATGTTAAACTGTGAGAGTCCTATCGTCTATCTGAATGGAAATGTTTAATAGGCAGTTGTATATAAGAATCTACAGTACAAGTGGTATGTTAGGGCTGGCGATAAAAGCTAGAGCGTCATCACAGTATTCTTGGTATTTAAAATCATGGATCATTAAGTCTTTGTAGGTGTAGCTGCCTTAGTTTGGTGAGCTCTATCTTCTGACTCATTTCACTCTTCTAAAACAAATAGAGTTTCTCTCTCTCAAGTTAGCTTGCCCTTGACATCTCAGTAAACTCATGTCTATATTCCTTGCACACCAAAGACTTTCCCTCTGAATATATCACCTTATGTCTGATGAGGACTGATTTCAGGATGAATCCTCACTTACATTCAGAGGGCACAAAAATGTTCTTCCTGTCTCTTGCTGCATAAGGAAGTTTGACTTATCAAAAATCCATTATCAGTAAACTCACTCAGAACACAAATAAGGCCTCCACCCAACTCTTGTCCTCTCTTATATACAGCTTGACTTCTGGATAATTCTTATCTACATGAACCATAGTATTCTTTTTTTTTTTTTTTAAAGATTTATTTATTTATTTGACAGACAGAGATCACAAGTTGGCAGAGAGGCAGGCAGAGAGAGAGAGGGAAGAAGGCTCCCTGCCAAGCAGAGAGCCTGACGTGGGGCTCGATCCCAGGACCCTGAGATCATGACCTGAGCCGAAAGCAGAGGCTTTAACCCACTGAGCCACCCAGGTGCCCCGAACCATAGTATTCTTAAAATATGCTTCCTTGCACAGGATAAGGTAAGATTTCAAGCAAAATCTTCGCCCACAACTGGTAATGATTCTTCCCAGAACTGTTGGCTGTTGGAGTAGGTAAACCCTCATGTAGTGAGGAATACAGTCTCCTCATGTAGAGTGGAGTACAGTCTCCACATTTGAACAAAGGAAATTCTCTGTTATTTCTTCTCAACATTCTCTTTGTTCTTGTGAGTTTATGGCTTTTATGGCTCTTGTCTTTCCTCATCATCATTTTAGTAGGATTTCTAGATATAGTAGAAATAAATGCATGTGTTCAAGCTGCCATATTTAACAGACCAAATAATTTTACATAATAAAAATTCATAAATTTTTTTCCATAAAATGTTAATAATTTTATAAAATTTCTGTATTATAGGATGTTTATAGTACATGTAAAAATGTACACCGTCCAGGTTACCTCACTTAATAGCAAAATAAGTTTCTTGAAATGATGAAAAAAAAAGGCTTTAAAAATTACTTAGTAATTTTAAATGATCTGGGGTCCTGGAATCAAGCCCTGAGTCAGATTCTCCCTCTCCCTCTGTCCCTCCACCCTGCTTGTGCTCTCTCTCATGCTCTCTGTCTCTTTCTCTCTCAAGTAAATAAATAAAATCTTTAAAAATTATCTCTTTCAATTCAGATTTTATTTTGGGTCTTTGATATCTTTAAAACACATTTTCCTAATGATTATATTCCATATCAACAGGAAAATACCTGGGAAATGAAAGAATCTGATCAATTTTATTGTTGAGAGACATATCAATAAATTTGAAAACTGCCACTAAAATATTAAATATTACAGAACACAGAGGCTATTGAAATCTATGTACAAAGAAACTGGCCTGGAAAACAGATTTCAAAAGTAATAAAGGGATAAATACAGGCATCTGAAGTATTTAGACTGTTACAACTTTACTTACATAATGCAAATATTATATGCCAAGATTAAAGGAAAATCAACAAAACTACTATCTTTATATGGATAAATAACTGAGGAACTGAAAGATGTCCCCAAACACATATATTTTTTTAAAGATCTTATTTATTTATTTGTAAGAGAGAGAGTGAGAAAGTGAGAAAGGGTGAGGGGCAGAGGGCAAAGCAGACTCCCGCTAAGCAGGGAGCCCAATGTAGGGCTCCATCTCTTGGGCTCCATCCTATCATCCTGGGATTCAATCCCAGGGCTTGATCCCAGGATCATGACCTGGAGCCAAAGGCAGACACTTAACCAACTGGAGCCACCCAGGCACCCCAAACACAGATTCTTACAACTGTATGGAATCATTCAAGGTGGTATGTAGCATCTTGTCTAATTATTTGCATACATGTCTCCCTTACATGTTACCTGTCTTTCTCACCGATTATGAGCTGAATATACTAGTCTTGTCTTACCAATTTTATTGTTTACTGGTCTTAGCATAGCATGTAGCAGAGTACCTCCCACATGGCAGATATATATATGTTTGATTAGTAGATGGCTAGTGAGTAATTTTATGGAAATGATCAGTGACTCTGAAAGAAGAAACCAAGTGCATTTGCTCAACTACCTTTTGATTTTTAGTCTTAGTGTATGTGTAGGATGCATGCGCTTTTCTCTCTGCTTTCCTCTGTGGGTGTGGCCTGTTATTTTATAGCTATACAAGTGACTGGGCAGGTAAAGGCAAATTTAGTGATGTAATATTAGCAAGCCTGTTATGACATATATATGTTACATCTTCAATTAACATTTTTTTCCCTAAAGATTTTATTTTTAAGGAATCTCTACACCCAACATGGATTTGAACTCACAACCCAGAGATGCTCCACCAACTGAACTAGCCAGGTGCTCCTTTCAATTAACCTTCTAATGAAGTTGATTTATCCCTAGCTATCTGACTCCTATGTTTACCTCTCAGTTCTGATCTTGGGTGGGAAAGCGGGATGTTATTTATTGGGCCCCATGTACTGTCAACATTTAAAAAGGCATTCTATTTATAAAATGAAACATTTAAGAAATGTTTCCTGGGGATCCTGGGTGGCTCAGTTGGTTAAGCATCTGATCTTTTTGGCTCAGGTCATCATCTCAGGGTTGAGAATGAGTCCCACATTGGGCCCTGCACTGGGCATGGAGCCTGGTAAAGCTTCTCTCTTTCCCTCTCCTTCTGCCCCTTCTCCCCCACCTCTGCTCACTCTCATGTGCTCTGTCTCTAAAAACAAATTGAAAAAATAAATAAATAAACTGAAAGTATATACATTAATAAAAATCAAATAGTATAGTAGGGCTTATAACAAAAAGCAAGCCCTTCTGCCTCATTGCTGCCCCAACTCCATTGCACTTCAACTTCTTAGAGGCAACCATACTCAAATGTTTGTTTTTAATTATCTTGATAGTTTTTTCATTAATTCAATATAATACTGCTATGTCATTTTTTACCAACTTACTAACTTTAGAGATAGTCCGTTGGCTTCTTTCTTCTATGGTGCCTGAGGATTTAGTACACTTATACTTCCTGTACTAAGATCTTGTTAGGTCTAGCATTATATATACTAATACCACAATTATAGTAGAAGAAATTTTCACACATAATTGTGAAATGTACGTGTGTACGTATTGACAAGTACATAATCATGCCTTTAAGATGATAGACAATAAATACTGAGTGAATATATACATTTTAGGTTAAAACTTTTCCACTTAAAATGTAAATATTTTTAATTATTAAACATTAAACATTAAACAGGAAGCATTTAAAAAATTTTTTTTAATTTTTAAAAATTTAAAAAAAAATTTAAAAATTTTTTAAAGATTTTATTTATTTATTTGAGAGAGAGCAGGGGGAGAAGCAGAGAGAGAAGGACAAGCAGACTCCATGCTGAGTGTAGAACCTAACACAGGGTTCCAACCCTCAACCTGATCCCATGATCTGATCCCACCACCCTGAGATCACCACCTAAGCCAGACACCAAGAGTTGGTTGCTCACCTGACTGAGCCATCCAGGTGCCCCATGAAACATTTTTCAAAATGGCTGACATTAATAACATATGGCTGCACCACAATTTATTTAAACTTTAGGAGGTTTTCCAATTTCTTAAAGATACAAATAACCTGTCTGTAAGCCTCCTTATAATAAATCCATTTTTGGAGTAGATTCCTAGAAATGGAGTTACTGAATCTAGTTCTTGATACATATTGCCAGTTTCCTTTCCAAGAAGATTTTGCCTATTTGTACAACTAATAAAAGAGATTACTATAAAGGAATACTATAAAAAAGTATTCATTTTGTTGCATATTATTCAATGCTAAATATGTACATGCTCTAAAACTATGCTAATTTTATAAATTTAAAATGGTTTCCTTGTTTTAGTTTGCATTTGTTTTAATATTGCCAGTGTGGTGGAAGATTACTTCTTATGTCCTATTATTAATTATTACATAACATTTTATTTTCTTCACTTTAATATTTCACTATATCACTAATTTGAATTTTCTAATATTCAGAGAAGTACTTTAAAATTACTTCTTGGTTTTAATATTATTGGCTATTCTTTACACCTTAAAGAATAGCCCATAGGAAAGCAATGTTAAGGATTAACAATCTTATTAAAAGTTTACAGTGATATAAAATTTAGCTGCATGTCTAGTTATATTTATTTTGCATTTCATTATATACTGTGGGTCATGGAATTTCAATAAAACTTTTTGCTATTGGGGCACCTGGGTGGCTCAGTTGGTTGAGCAGCTGCCTTCGGCTCAGGTCATGATCCTGGAGTCTCAGGATCAAGTCCCACGTCGGGCTCCCTGCTCGGCAGGGAGCCTGCTTCTCCCTCTGACCTCTCTCCTCTCATGCTCTCTCTCTAATAAATAAATAAAATCTTAAAAAAAAAAAAAACTTTTTGCTATTGAAATTTGTGTAATAGTCATTGCATATTACTGCCATCTTTAGGTAAGATGGTTTTTATAAGTTAGAAGGCCACTGACAATATTTATTGTACTTAATGTATTTGATGCTTTATGATCATTGTTTTGATCTTGCTCTTTCCCATGGTTTTTCCATTTACTTTTTTCATTTGAGTGGGACGGTGTGGTGTGTGATGTGTGTATTTTGTATAATTTGAAAAGGAATCCCTGTACTAACCTATGCTTAGGAGAGGTAAGCAGAGAAGACAGCAATCCTTTCCACTGTATTACCAACAAAATTCACATGGTAGCAACTGATAAGCTCAGGCTGTGTCAACTGCCTATGTCTGTCGGGATGAGAAAGGGAGAATCTTCCTTACGTGGGTTCAGAAATGAGAGACATGTAAAACAAATATAGTGTTATATGTTGATTATACATCAATTTTAAAAAGAGGAAAAAATAAAAAAAAATGAGAGGCTATTTCCCCCAAATTTGTGACAAGGTAGAGAATCCTATAGTAAAGAAAAAAAATAGCAAATACCTTATTTTTTGCTAAAAATTTTCAGTGGAGCCATTGTCTGCAGGATGAAGTTTTATTCTTGGGATATACTATATAATCTTGGTTTCTAATATTCTAAATGACTATATGTTTTTGAGAATTAACTACCCAAAGATTCCTCAAACTTGTTCCCCAACTGAGTTCTAGTATACTTGGGCTAATCAGGGAATGAATGAGCCTTGAAATTAATCACTAGTTCAAGTCAATTAATATTTTTTCCTGGTGAGGTGGAGGGAATCCTAGACAAATTAATATCATTTTATAAGCATTCTGATTTGAGTTTTCAGTATACTATATAAACACAACAATTAAATATTATTTGAATTATTTAGAATAGTGTTTGATAAAACAAAAAGCACCTTAGAAATATGTAATAACTCTTGTTATTCATTATTATATAACCATAAGTAGTACTATGTAGTAAGAAGTTACACTTCATTTGGCTTTGAGTATTATTCTTTCTTTTAGGATTATACATTTGTTTGAAATAAATGCTTCTATTGACAGAACGGTATCAGTCACCACTAGCTGACCTTATTTTTATTCCATTAGCTTAATATTTCTCAGTTTTGAACATGTCTAGGAATATGAAATTATATGCAAGCACTAAAATAAAGGCAAAGGAATGTTATAAATAACCTATAAATGATATAATTCACTATTTGTTTAGCATACTCTAATTTTTAAAAATAGGTAGTTACAGGTATGTCAGAAGATGAGAGATCATGTCAAAGGTGAAAGCTTATGACCAATACGTAGAATTTGACTAGTTGAATAAGTACAAAAATATTTAGTCAGTCAGTCATTTGCGGGAATTTAAATTGTAGAGCAGTATTCATGGATGATCCATTTCTTTTCTAGAATATATGGTGCTGCTTGCCACAGTGGTGGGTTTTTGACTCGCTCATCTTCAAATCCACATTTTTACTATGCCTTTCTATTCTATAAAAGTTGTTATACTATCAATGATATTTTTAGACTCCTTTGCAGCTTGTTCTTGTTGTGCATTAGTTTCTTTTTTTTTTTTTTTAAGATTTTATTTATTTATTTGACAGACAGAGAGCACAAGTAGGCAGAGAGGCAGGCAGAGAGAGACGAGGAAGCAGGCTCCCTGCTAAGCAGAAAGCCCAATGTGGGGCTCAATCCCAGGACCCTGGGATCATGGACTGAGCCGAAGGCAGAGGCTTTAAACCACTGAGCTACCCAGGCGCCCCTGTGCATTAGTTTCTGCAAATTAAGTGCACTTGCATAATTTGGACGGTAACCCAAACGTTTTATGTCTTTTCTTGGTTGTGTATATGTTGGTAAACATGGTCATGGAAATGTAACATTTTCTGTAGTAGCATTTCACAATCTTATCTCCAGCTTCCTATGGTGTTTGAAACAATTTCAGTGGAGATGGTGTCTGTATTTCAGTGCCCAGTAAATGGCTCTGTGGGATTTAATGGACATTTGTGCTGATCATAATGGCTTCCAGACTTGGGTCTCCTATCCTTGAATTTGGCTGTTGCTCTCTGCTCACAAATTCAATAGTTCCATGGTAGCTCAGAAGTAGTATTTTTATTGCAGGATCAGTTCTGTAGTGCTCTAAGAATAATTTCTCAATTCTCAGTAATTACTGAGTAATAACTCAGTAATTAACTGCCCAATAACTCAGTAATTACTGCCTTCCTAGTAATTTTGTAAATTCTTAAATTCCTGTACTTCTTAAAATACCTGTTTGTTTCCTGACCTGAACTGTGACTGCTTTAGCCCTTTACTAAAAATGTGTACAACTTGGGAAGTCAGGATAGTATTACCACAGGGATATGTGGCAGAGACTGATAGCTATCCACCAATATCCATTCTTTCTTCTCTTAGTAATTGAAGACCTTAGTTTTTCTTAGCGAGTCAAAGGCTTCACTTCTTATCTCTGCTGCTGCCACCAGTGTTCATATAACTGCATCTTAGCTAATGAGATGTAAACAGAACTGATGTATGTCACTTTCTGGTGATGCGCTTGCCCATTTCTTTTCTCTATTGGCTGAGAAACAGATGTAGTCATGGAAGGTGGAGAAGCCACCTTGGGCCCAAAGATGAAAAATTCTTGATGATGACAAAGCTGCCCTACCAGTCTGGGATCTGGATCTACATTTGGATCTACATCCAATCTGGGATTTGGAAAACTACATTTGGATGGCAATATAAGAGATAAATAAGCTTCTTTCTTGCTTAAACAACTACATTTTTGCTCCCCCCCTTTCTTTTACAATGGCTTATATTGTAACCTAAACTAATACAAGATATATATGGACTCTGAAATTTGAAGTCAAGTCTGAAAATGAATATGTTACTCTATTAACAGGTATTATTCCTATGAACATATGCCATATTTTTATAGGAATGACTTAGAGTAGTTCATCTATAATTCTTATGTAAAAAAAACCTTTGGCTGTGGGCTGGTAATATGCTTTCAAAACACAGAGTTGGGTAAAGTATTTAAAAACTGTATTAAATCAAATCTTCAAAAGCAAATGTTCGGTTATACTTGAGAGTGAATGTATTATAACCTTGCTCTCAAAGAGTGAGCTTCTTGTCTTACATACTGTTAAAAGATTTGGTAGAATTGGATCATAGCTCAGAGACAAAGTCAGAATATTCTTTAGGTCAAATTAGGTCAGATCAGTACATGAACCCTGTATATAAGGAAAAATAGATAACCATACTAATTCAAATTCTTTATCCAGATATTGGAGCATACCTTCAATGTTAAACACTTATATTTTGAGTAAATGGCCAAAGGCCACATGAGACTTCTGGAAGAATTTTTTATCAGTAAGACTTTGGTTTTCATATCAAATGACAATATCCCTCTGGGGAAAAAGCAAAGTTCACTCTGACATGGGAAATCCCAGATATAAAGAAGGCTTTAATAGCAATGTTAGAGATTTATATCATTTCTTTCTGACTTACTGTCTAGGAAAAAAAGAGCCAATTTCAAAACTTTAAAAATTTGAAATGATTTACTCTTTTATTAGATTATGTAAGATGGACCTGACCAAGTTCTATGAAAACATTCAATTCAAAGCTGTAGAAATGGGGCAACAACACTTTCCCCAAATTTAAGGCCTTTGTTAGTCTTTCACATTTATTATCTCATTGCAAGTCCATGAGTCCAAGCACCTTTTATGCGCACAGTATAGTTTTTGTGTTTAGTCAAAGCAAACATGTAAAAACCATGTTTTAGGTAATTGACCTTGCTCCTGCGGTCATCCATGTTTGGAACAAAACTCAGTGCCTTTGCAAAAGTCCATGGACATAAGGAAGACCAGCAGTTTATGCCATCATCAGAAACATCCTATTAGGAACAATATGTATTGGAGAATTGGAGAATGGCATAGTATCTAATTGACCCAGTCAGATTCTGTAGCCGATAGCATTCCTCTGGAAACAGACTCCAGGAATCTGACCTTTATATGCAGATATATTAGTGTGTGTCCTTGGAGACAGTATCTGGTAGAACTCTGAGAAGTAAAATTAGGAATAAAAAGTTCAACTGTAATGCCCTTGCAACAGAGGCTTCAGGAATCACATGAGTCCTGAAACTGGGATGCTTCAGAGTTGTTCTTATTGAGACAAAATGGATGGCTGATTAGATAACACATTGACCAGTCATCAGACATGAGCCTTCCTCAGGGAGGTAGCATGACTTTGAGCATGACCACTTCCTTATTCCACGGCAATTCCTGAAGATGGATTCAGTTGTAAAATATCTGCAGCCAACACTCCAGGGATATGTGGGGATAAATGCTTTGTCCTGAAGGGATATGGCTATGCATCAAGGCATCCTATACAGAGTCTTAGGGAGTTATTTATTTATTTATTTTAAATTCAAGTGAGTTAACATACAGTGCATCACTGGTTTCAGGAGCAGAATCTAGTAATTCATCACCTACATATGATTCCCAGTGCTCCTTCCAACAAGTGCCTTCCTTAATGCCCATCACCCATTTAGTCCATTCCCCCATCCACCTCCCCTCCTTCAACCCTCAGTTTGCTCTCTATATTTAAGGGTCTCTTATGGTTTACCTTAGGGTGTTTTAAATGAAGATGGCATTGAGAAAAGATGATAAAGAAAGAGACAAATTGAATCATGAAAATGATAGGGTTATTATAATATGGACAACAAGGTAATTAGGTTGCTATAACAGTTTTGGGCTATCTTGAGAGGTTTTTGTATCTTTAATAATGATAAATGATATTTCAGTTCTTTAGAAACACTAACTTTGGTGAGGCAATTTTTTCCGTTTCTTATAATCTGAAAAGCAAACCTAAAAAGTAGATCTTAGGTATTCTTAGGTATTCAACTTTGAAGTGCATCTTATGGAGAGATTAAGAATTTTGCTGGAAGTTAAAAATTTTATCTTCCTGTTGAATTAGTGTTCTAAAAATTATGAAGTGGCATGCCATGTACCTAACATATTTTTTTCTTAAGTTTTACTTCTGTTGACACAAATATAGCCTCAACAGCTTTCTTTTGGATAATATTCATCTGGTTTATCACCCCCCACCTTTTTGGTCCTAATTTTTCTGTTTTTAGGATTTTGATAAATAGCATGTAGCTGGTTATTTTATTTATTATTTTTAAAGATTTATTTATTTGAGAGAGAGAAAGTGCAAGTGGAGGAAGGGGCAGAGGGAGAGAAACAAAAGCAGACTCCCCACTGAGCAGACAGCCTACTGCTCAGTCCCACAACAAAGAGTTGGGCACTTGACTGAGCCACCCAGGTTCCCCTATATTTGGTTATTTTAATATCCAGTCTGACCATTCCTATGGGAGGAGGGCTGAGTTTATTTAAATTTATCAGTATTTTGGATTTTTTCTATCATATATCTTTGTATAGTTTAATTTTTTCCTATTTTTTAATGCTTTTCTTTCGTGACTTTTTTTTTTTTTTTAGTTGATTGGGACTTTTTGCTTTTCTCTCATTTCATTTTTCCTTCCATTTTTTAAACTTAAATTCTTTATTTCTAATTTTGTAATGGTTACATTTTAAATGCAAGAATTACAGAATACTTCAACCTACCATGACTTCCTACTTTACATGATTGTTTATAGTATGTTAGTGCTATGCACTTTATCTGTACAAATTAGAATATTATAGGTTATTATTATTTTATACAGAAAATATTTGTTGAGATTTACTTAAATGTATTACCACCCTCACTTGCTATTTGGCCATCTTCTTTTCTTGCATCTCAGGTATTCTATTAAGGTTGTTTTTCTTTTTCCTAAGTTATATCTTTTAGAACAATGGTTCTCAATCTGTGCTGTTCAAATCACCCCTGCTTCCCAAGAAGGCATTTTATAAATACATGGGGACATGTTTGTTATCACAATGATTAGATGGCAGTTACTGGCATTTGTAGTGTGAGCTAGAGATGTTGAACATCTTGAATTACACACAGGACAATCTCCCACACAAAAGAATTGTTTTGCTTCCTATATCACCTTCAGTGATCCTGTAGGATATTCAAGTAAATGAAAAAGCTCTTGGAAAGTATTTGCGTATAGGCATGAATTCCATTTTATATAAAAATATTTGGCAGGGGAGCCTGGATGGCCCAGTCAGTTGGGTCGCTGCCTTCGGCTCAGGTCATGATCTCAGGGTCCTGGGGTTGAACCCTGCATCAGGCTCCATGCTCAGCAGAGAGCCTGCTTCTCCCTCTCCCTCTGCCTGCTGCTCTGCCTACTCATGTTCTATATCTCTCTGTCAAATAATAAATAAAATCTTTAAAAAATATATTTGGCAGTTTTAACACACTGAATTTTCCAGGAATGCAAAAACTATTTGAATTAAGGAAGGAGTATTATTTTATTTTGTTCTGAATTTTAACAAATAGCTTACTGTTTCAGAAAAATCTTGTCATCAACAGCTGTGTTAATCTTAATGTTTGAGGTGCCAGTACAACTCATCTGTGTTAATCTAGATATGTAGTTGTCACATTGCTGGTGATTCTGTGCATGTGCACACACATGCATATATACATATTGGGTTTTTTTAGGTTCACCCACAAATAAGGTTACAAGTGTGTCTACTCTGGTAGTACGTTTTTTCTTATTAGTGAGACAATCAAGATAAAGCGTACATTTTACCAAGGAACACTCTGCCACAGTTGGCAAGGACATATTACACTTTTACTCTTGGAAATAACAGCATGAACATCAAGGGAATCACTGATTTTGGCTAACATGAGAACTGATTCAGATGTTATTGGACCAGAAGTGTAAAATTTAAGATGGGTAAGGGAGAATTCATTGACATTAAACCACTCATCAGCGACTTGGAACAAATCCATAGACACCAGGATTTGATCCCAATACTCTGTTGGGTTGGCTCCTTACCTTGGATGTGACCATGGTCTGAGGATTTATCTAGATTGGAAACTGGATGACGGTCTATGATTATCCACTGCTGCTTCCTGAACAGGTTCCTTATATACAATACCTCATGGTGTCATCATGGAATCCAGTTGTGTCCTGCTACTTTTAAGATTAATCTCTAACCCATAAATGTGCCAAATATGACCCTTTCAGTTGTGGACTACTTGCTTCTCAGGCTCCTCACCTCCTCCTAACTCTACTAACTCCAGTCCTGGAATATGTTACACCTCTCTTCGCTTCTTTCCTGACTCCTTTTCTGTGAGATTAAAAGAGAATTCTGGATTTCCACAACACCTACCTGGTGGACTTCTCTAACACTTAATTGCCCTGTGGTGTAAACGCGGGTTGCTATTTCTATCTGATTAGGAGGGCCGTCTTCTTCACAGTTCCTAGCAAGGTGCTTTGTAAGGGGACACAATCAACAGATGCTGGCTGTTAAAGAAAAACAGCATTGTAACATTTCAATACCATTCACGAAATTAAAACGTTTCAATCTATTTTCAGTTTCACTTTTATTCAATTCTTTGTCTTCGTACTCCGTTCCCTCCCATCTACAAGTCCAAGGCTAAGCACAGTGAGCGCACCTGAAACTTTCTTTAGGAACCCAGCGGGTCCCCAAGCGGCGCTCTTTCTCACCTAGGAAGCCCCGTCAAACGTGCTGACGTCACGCGCATTGCTGACGTCCCGCCGTCCCGCCCACCCATCAAAGCCTTCCGGGATCTCTGTTTTTTTGCGGTTAGCGGGGACAGCTTGAACTCTATTCGTACGGAAGGCCGGCAACGACGAGGACCAAAGGCGGGTCCTTGCGGACCCCTGCTTCCCCAAAGTAAGGTGACTCGTGTTACGGAAAGACGCGCGGGCAGCCGAGGATCCACCCCCAAACGCTAGCCGTGGTCTCCCGGGGAACGGTGTAGTGCGCCGGCCAGGGCTGGGTGGGGGCGCGCGTGCGCAATGCGCGGCGTTTGCGCCGGCCTGGAGTAATGGGCGTCGGCGTTTGATTCTTGCAGAGGATGGCCCATTTCTCAGGCGAGGACGAGGGGATGCTGCAAGCGATGCTGAGGCAGCTGTTCCAGAGTGTGAAGGAGAAGATCACGGGTGCCCCCTCTCTGGAGTGCGCGGAGGAAATCCTTTTACATCTGGAGGAAACTGATGAAAATTTTCACAAGTAAAATAGCTTTTGATGTCTTAAGCAAACAAGCCAGCTGATCCAGAAAAGGTCCAAGTGTGGTTAGAGAAAGAACGTTCGTTTGATTATTGTTAAAAGTAGCACCCAAGTTGGAGGTTCTTTGGGTTTATTTACACAAATGCCGAATTTTTGTATTATTTATTATTTACTTTCAAAGCTTCTGCTTCCTCTGTGTTTCCCTTGCCACAACCAACAATTTCTAATTCTTCATTTTTTCCTTATGGGCAGCACAGTAACAATAATTGTAAATTGTACACGTTTTTCTAAGAGTAATTCTGTTATTTCAAGGGATTCCTGTCACAGTGCTTGAAAGCAGGGAGTTCCCAAGATCTCTATTCCTTTGCTATGTGGTATTTCAGCGGCTGCACCAGTTGCTCATTCTGAGCACTGCAGAAATACTGAAGTGAGATTATTAACGACCTATGGAATAGCTTAAATTCTTAGGAAGGGATAAGCCACATACTCCAATGCCTGTGATAGATGGCAGAATTTTAAGTGCTACAGAAGGGCTAGAGAGTCTGGGCTTGGGAGCAGTAGACATAGGAGTTTTTAATGACAGAGGTACCATTTGATATTATTCTGGAAGATTGTTTCTTTGGAGATTTTTTTCCTTTGTTCTGGTTCATTTAATCCTCTCCATTGAAAAATTTTCTTACATGTATCTCAATTAATTATTATTGGTAGCAGTATTTTAAATTCAGTTTGTGTATTTCATTTTGATCTCACAGAGATGGTACCGAAAATTTTATCTTAAGTTACATTTAAACTGATTTGTGGGTGCCTGGAGTTGTATTTATTTGGAACTCCACCCCTTTCTTACCTGGTCATAAAGGGATCCTTGAGCCCTTTAATGTAAAAGTTTGTTTTTACTTGCAGTTTTACAGGAGTATTTACAGTTTTCACCAGATTCTCAAGGGAATTTTCAAAAGTGTGGAATTCTCGTTCTTGTGGAACTCTTGTTAATATGGTTACTAATTTCGTTAATATTTCTGGTTATACATATATTTTTTTGTATTTCCATGATTTTCTTGTTTATTCATTAAATCCACTGCTAATAGCTGTAGACTGTAGAACTGCAACTTTCTCAAATTAAGATTTAATTAAGTGTAAACTCATAATACAAATTTATCTCAACAGATACTGTTAAGTATTAAGTTTGGGGTTTTATTTCACATGTAAGCAGTTGTTTAAATAATTTGTAAATTACTGTCAGTTTTTGCTAGGATCATATTCTGGGCATTTGTCCATTTCATCTAGATTTTCAAATTTATTGCTATATAGTTTTTCATTAATATGCTGTTAACTTTTTAATTATTTTTAGTATCTGTAGTTATATGTCCCCCTTTTTATTCTTTTTTTTTTTTTTTTGGTGCCTTCCCTCTTCTGTTCTGCTAGTTTATTTTGTTAATCTTTTAAGAGAATCAACTGTTGGGTTAGTTTTTCCTTTCTATTACATGTATACTTTATGGTTTTTACATTCTGTTCCTTATTTTTTCTTTGGAAAATTTTTAAAACTTTTGTGATCAGTGGTTAGCTCATTAATTTTCAGCTTTTCTTCTGTTTTTTAGTGTAAATGTTTAAGGCTACATATTTGCCTGTATTGCTTCAGCTGCTCCAATTTTAAAATACTTTTCAAATTAAAGTTAGATCATTGTTGTTCTTCTCAGCAGTTTAATGACTGTTGTAATAAAGTAATTTACTCTTCAACAGTGCATTGGATTAAATGCCTGCTGACTAACATTTATGGTTAATGTTCACTGTTTACTGAGGAGATTTACTTTTGGCCTACCAAAAAAAAAATCCAGACACTCTCAAATTATAACTGATTTGTAGTTTTTAAGACTTATAATCCTGAAAGTATTTTGAGTAGTTTGTAGTCTTAAAAGCATAGATGGCAAAATTTATGTGTAAGTTCACTAACCTACGATCAGTGTCTTAGGAGGAAGTAACTCTGTGTGGGAGAGGAAAAGAGGAGGAGATGCTTGTCTTTGGTGTTGTCATAGAATCTTACAGTTCAGAGTTGGATGTGATATTAAAGATCAGTTACTCTAGTTGCTCATATTTTGTCTTTGTTTTCACTGACCTAACTCTTCTTGAACATTGTATGTTCTTTCTTTCTTTTTTTTTTTTTAAGATTTTATTTATTTATTTGACAGAGAGATCACAAGTAGGTAGAGCAGCAGGCAGAGAGAGGAGGGGAAAAGGCTCCCCGATGAGCAGAGAACCTGATGCGGGGATAGATCCCAGGACCCTGAGATCATGACCTGAGCTGAAGGCAGAGCCTTAACACACTGAGCCACCCAGACGCCCCTACCAGAACAATTTTATTAAACAGACTTACAGGGGAAACTGGTGTGTTTAGACTATTTTTGTAGGAAGATGGTTAGAACAATTGAGTCCATACATGATGGAATTTCAGATAGTATAATCAAGTAAAGTGGGGGAAAATACAGTCATTTGGGGAAGAAACCACAATGTAGGCAGTAGAGCCCTTTCTGGGGTTTGCCCAAATGAGCAGTTTTCCCAAACTATCTCTGCTTTCCAGAACTTCTTCAATTTTTCTGCCTTAAACTATATATATTTTCTAAAAGAGCCAAGATTCCCCTTTGGCTCTGAAAGTGGCAGCAAGGATTTGAGGTGTGTGGGAGGGGAGAGAGTTAGGGATGAGGCCACTGCTTTCATTATTTGTGTGTATGTTGTATAGGTTTTGACACTTAAACTGGCCCCCAGGAAATAAATTAGCCCTGGTTTTTAGTCTTGGCTACACCAGAATCAGTTGGGCCCCATGTTAAAAAAAAAAAAAAAGTACTGATGCTTGGGCCTCTTCATAAATGAATCAGAATTTTGGGGGGGGCTTGGCAGATGTTTACTTTTTGTTTTACAGGAGAATCTACCAGTGAACTCTAGGGTGTTTAAGTGGTAACTTCAAGAAAGCCTCCATTATGTAAAGTGATATCCATGTATAGTGAAATTACTAAGAATTATATGTGTGCTTTCATAATTAATGAATGCATTTCTAGTAATTGTTTATCATGACTCAGAAACCTATTACTTGATCTAAAAAGTTGCAGGTGATGTAAAATACTCGTACTTTCTATTATATAACCTTTAATATACTAATATGATATATAAAGTTAGGTTGGTCATATAATAAATCTTGATTCTGAAATAAAAATTCCAAATACCAGCATTCTAATTCATAATTTATTCTAATAAAGTCTCTTTTTAAAGCATATCATTACTATACTTTTTTCTATATATGATTGAAAACTTTTTGCTTATTTAAATAGCTAAGAGAATGCTTTCTTGAAACAAACTTGTATCAGATTTTTTAATGTTTTTCTGTTGTATTAGTACTCTGTGTATCAGTGTGTACTTTGGTGTATTTTGCACACGTCAGAATTTCATCATGAAAAAATAATTGATTTTCTTGGAAAAATCTAGGTAATAAAACTGGAAAAATTGAAAACAATGGCTGTTCTTTTAGCCAACTTTGTAAAGTTTTCCTGTGTAAATGTGAAAAATTTTATATTCATCAGTAAAGCAAAATTATGAAGCACATTGCTGTGTATTTCAATTGAGCTGCTTCTGAAATGTGGTGAGGTGAACACATTTTTCCTTAGCAGCAAGCAACTGTACTTTTAGGTTTTAATGTCCCTCTTTGAGGGATACTTGGGAAAAAATATTTTGTATTCATTTGGTAATAGTATCTTTGAAACCAGATTTTAATTTTTTCTCATTAAATTACTTTTAAGGTAACAAAATGGTTAGTCAAATATACGTATAGTATATTTGGTTTGAAAAGTGTCAGAGTATAGCTATATGTAATAAATAACAGTTTTCGCATTAGAATTGCCATTACGGTTACATAGCAGGAACCTGAAATTTAGCAAGGTCAGGTGTTTTGTCTAAGGTTACGAGATTGATCAGTGTAAAACTTAGAGCTTAAACCCAAAGCAAAGGGATTCATAGATTTCTAAAAGTATAGTACTTACTCATTGTATAGATCATGTTCTTTAAAAAAAATAAGAAACTTTGTTATTAGAAAATTTTAAGATGAACAAGAAGGAAATATTTAAATTTCCAATTAAAAATAAATGGAAATTATATTTATTGTAGTCCATGGCAAAGCTGTGTGATTCCTTATATTTCCAGTGCAATTAGGGTATGTTAATCTGAAAATGTTAACACAGAGGAGTCTGCTAAAAATAAACCTGAAAAGAAAGGACCTAAATTGTAGCAGAATTGACTTAAATTAAGCTTCATAAGTATCACCTAAAATAAGTTATTAAGAATGTACATTTTTTTCAGGGAAGTTTTACATTTCTTAAATAGAAATTTTAAACACAGAAGTGATTCACCAGTATCTTTAGTGGTCAGGGTTTTATAATGCTTGGAGTGAGTGGATGTTAACGGTCAAACTGAATTTTTTAGGCCATATTTGGTCTGTGGATGTATTTCTTTGGCTTTTTATTTTTCTAAAGGTAACATTTAGAAATTGAGAGATGGCATATAAAAGAGTTTTCTGGCTTTTCTTGAAACAGAAAAATCAACATTAGGTTAATATTCCTAAATGGCAGAAAGAGGCTAAAGCCATGTAGAAGCTCTTTCTTTTACCTGAGACATGTCCTTTTATTTCATCCCTGCCTCTTTTCTCTCTTACACATGGCTGACTTGACTTTACCTGTCTACCCCATAACATCTGAGTTTTCTATTCCTGGAATAGGTATGGGAATTTCTGAAAGTTTCTTTTGTGCATCCAGGCTTTTGCTTTTATACAAAATAAGATTATTGCTACACCTCCTGGATAACTTCTAAAAATGATGTAATGGGTTGATTTAAAGAGTTTATCATCAATCTTTTGGATTAGTTGTAGACTTAAGAGCAATTCAATGGCACCAATACAATGAGGATTACAATGAAGGCAACACAGTACTTAATTTTATAGAACTGTTTCTCCCAGCCCATAGCAACAATAATTTTCTATCATGGGCACCACTACAGAAAACAGCATTCCTTGTAGGATTTTACGGGACATTGCCATGAATCCATATGGTTAAAAAAAACCAACACAAAATGAATTGTCAGAAGGGAATTTGAAGCCTTGGATTTTTTTCACCCAAAGAGGAGAAGGGTCGACTTGCAGAAATTGCTGTTTACTAATTTGAATCTTCAATGATCAGGGCGTCAGTAGAGTATCCAAAGGGCCATAGGCAGCCTGGTAGTCCTCACATGACAGAGGACCTTATCCTCCCTGGAGATCTTTTTTTCTTAAAAGAGCAGTAACCCACTAGGCAAGATTCAATTTTGGGGTTCTTGGGTTCATTTAATTTGGAAGATGAACCAAAACCTTGAAGTATTTTGAATGGTGTCTTCTGGGAGCTAATACTACAGTCATAGATAAAAATGATATCATTGGGAAAAAGTGTGTGGTTTGTCAAGTTCCCAAAGAGGAGGTTTTTAACTTTTTCTCAGCATATTTGCTATTTGTTATTTATAGATGATGCTAAATAGTGGGGAGGTTTTTTTTTTTTAATGTGTCTTATTTTAGAATGGTATTCTTTTAACTTTTTTTTTTTAAGATTTTTATTTATTTATTAGAGGGAGAAACAGAGCACAAATGGGGGGAAGGGCAGAGGCAGAGGAAGAAGCAGACTCCCTGCTGAGCAGGTAGCCCAACTTGCAGCTCCATCCCAGGACCCTGAAATCATGACCTGAGCTGAGGGCAGATGCTTAACTGACTGAGCCACCCAGGTGCTCCTTCTTTCAACTTTTTGAATACATTTTCTTAATGGGCTTGTTTCATATTTCCTCACTGCCTTAGTTATAAAAAATATCATTTCTGTTGCTTATAGTTTGGGCTTTAAACAGCACAAACACAAAAGTTCTATTTCTCAGTTACATATTCATTTCTCATAATTGCTCGATTTGTGGCACAGAAATGGGGCTGATTAAAGTAAGGAATCTTTTGCCTTTTCATAGTAGATGTTGATGAGATGTAGAATTAATCTTCAGAGTGGCCCTTCCTTTAGTTTCAGAGAACTAACTCAGGCTTTCCCATGTTTTGTTTCTCACTGAGTATCTCAGAGGTGTGAAGGAAAACTGTTTGACTAGCCTAGGGCAGGATTGTGAGGAGGATCAAGATTGTTTTTAGGGACCTTTCATCTCTTTGCACTTTCTTCCAGTTACATTTTTCCTTTTCCCAGTGGTGTCATACTGATTGGGCAGAAAGGATAATCTATTACTAGATCCTTTTTCATTTACAAGGACATTTTAAAGAAACAATAATACATTTATGGTATTGGAATTTCAGATATTCTGATTCTTTATAGGTTTTCTGGTTGTGGTGGGATGGATGTGGTAAACATATTTTTTGGGCTCTTCAGATCTCATCACACACATCTGCCAACTCTAATCTCAGAGCCACTTGTACCTCTGTGGAGGCAAAATATAGGGTCTGTCAAATGTGAAACAATTAGTATCTTTAAAAGATTCTCTTGAAATCTTAATCTTTGAATTCTTCATGCTTGTATAAGTTTTTGCCATTTTGTATAGAATATGCAAATATTTGGTTTATAATTACAAATACACAAAAAATAAGTTAACATTTAAAATGGTTGGGAAGTTATGCTTGTATAAGGGAAGGTCTTCAAGTAATATAAGGGAATGATGAATTACCAGAAGAAGCACAAACTACAGAACTGCTTAAATGATGATTAGAGGCTATTTTCTATGATACATGATTCAGTAAGTTTTTGTTCTAGTATTTCTGAAAATTAGTGTTTGTCATTTTGATCTAATATTGCAGGTCATTAAGTTTACAAAATAATGTTGTTTTCTTCTTCTGCCCTTAATAGATCCCTATTTTCTTAAAGCTTAGAAATTACTACTTAAACATTGAATATAAACATTAAACATTTAAAAGTAAATTCAATGAATAACTTAAAATAAGTTTTTAAGTAAATTACACTTTTAAATTTAATGTGAATTATAATTTTGAGAAAATAAAATATAATAGATTTACCTCCCTAAATGCAAGAAATTTAATTAATACGGTTGGTAAAAACATGAGTGTTACATTTATTTCCATTTCCAATCTCCATTGAGCACTACAGAACATCTTATTTCTTAAACATTTTTGAAATTTTTCCTTTTTTTTTTAAAGATTTTATTTATTTATTTGTCAGATAGAGAGAGAGCACAGGAGCAAGCACAGGCAGACTGAGTGGCAGGCAGAGGCAGAGGGAGAAGCAGGCTCTCTGCTCAGCATGGAGCCCGATGTGGGACTCAATGCCAGGACGCTGGGATCAAGACCTGAGCCGAAGGCAGCCTTTTAACCAACTGAGCCACCCAGGCATCCCGAAATTTTTCCATTTTTGAGAGAGTGTGGGATTGTGGGAATGACAAGAGTTTTGGATTAAGGTGGACCTGAATTAATAGCTTGTGAATTTTTTTTAAAGGTTTATTTATTTATTTATTTTTAATATTTTATTTATTCATTTGACAGAGAGAGAGATCACAGGCAGGCAGAGAGGCAGGCAGAGAGGCAGGCAGAGACAGAGAGAGGGGGAAGCAGGCTCCCTGCTGAGCAGAGAGCCTGATGTGGTGCTCTATCCCAGGACCTTGGGATCATGACCCGAGCCGAAGGCAGAGGCCTTAAACCACTGAGCCACCCAGGTGCCCCTAAAAGTTTATTTATTAGAGAGCGAGAGAGAGAGAGGGTGCACAGGAGCTGGGGGAGGGGCAGAGGGAGAGAGAATCCTCCAACAGACTCCAGCTGAGCATGGAGCCTGATGCTTGGCTTCCTCCCAGGACCCAAAAATCATGACCTGAGCAGAAATTCAGAGTGGGCTGCTTAACCAGCTGAGCCACAGGTGCCCCGTAGCTTGTGAATCTGACGAGGCTTCTTAGCTTTTTATTTGCATCCTCATGTATTTTACCTATTTCATGTGGTAAATAAGACAATATTAATAAAATACTTAGAGCAGTGTCTAATTCATGATAATCACTTAAAAGTCCCTCGTTTATATGCAAATCAAAATGGTGGTTTCTGGAGAAAATTGAGTATGGCTTCATCTAAGTGGAGATACAGTAATTAAGGGGCTTGATTGATTAGGCATTTAAATGCTAAGCCAAGGAAGTTGTATTTGAAGGATAATAGACAGCCAATAATTAGTTTTAAATACAACAAATATTTATTCAGACGTTATGTATGTGATGTGGTGTGAGGTATTGGTATGAATAAAATGGTTCTAACTCAGAAATAATGAAGGCTGTGATTTTTGAGGACCAAGATAACTACTGTGTTCAGGATAAATATGAGAGGGAAGGGGGTTGAAAGAAGATGAGCAAGAAGGCTGCAGTAGTAATCTCTGTGTGAGGTGATGTGGTTTTGCACTGACCAACAGGTGGAAAAAAAGGAGAGGTGCTGACACCAAAGGATGTGTAGGCAGTGTTACCAAGTGTTGATGACTGGGTGGACTGATGGAGTGAGTGGGCATGGAATGCATGCAGAAAATGCCAATGCCCCAGAAAAAAAGCAATAAAATTCTAGATTATGCATGCAGAAAATGCCAATGTCCCAGAAAAAAAGCAGTAAAATTCTAGATTTGGGATGAAAAGTTTAAGCCAAGTTTAAAGTAAGAAATCTGAGTATTTTTAAAATATTTCTGTGTTAACATTTTTTCCTGGGTATGGTTCATAAGCGAGTTCATGATAGTTACTGCATTTATTTTTTAAATACTTGTTTTAGCTATGAATTTGTGAAATATCTTCGGCAGCATATATGTAACACTTTGGGGTCTATGATTGAAGAAGAAATGGAAAAATGGACATCTGATCAGAATCAGGATGAGGAATCTGGCTATGACACAGTTGTACAGCATGTTACTAAAAGGATTCAGGAATCTAAAGAGTGAGTATGCCACAATAACATTTTATTTATTTATTTATTTATTTTTACAGCTTTTATTTATTTATTTGTCAGAATGACAGAGTGGGAGCACAAAAGTGAGCGCACAAGTAGGGGGAAGAGCAGGTGGAGAGAGAAGCAGGTTCCCTACTAACTGAGGATCCCAATGTGGGACTCCATCCCAGGACTCTGGGATCATGACCTGAGCTGAGGGCAGATGCTTAATAGACTGAGCCACCCAGGCACCCCAAGATTTCTTATTTCTTGATTTGAAGAAAAAACATAAACTAGAGTCATGTTCATCTTTGGATAATATAATTTCCAGTAATCTATTTCTGGCAGTGCTATTAAATTTATTCTAAAAGGAGTATTACAATATTTTATTAGTCAGAAAATAAAAGCATTTTCATGCTAAGAGCAAAGTTTTATATGAGAATATTAGGAATTTTTAAAAATCTCTGAGTAAGCCATTTAATTTTCTTGTGTTTTAGTCCATCCATGTGTAAAATTAAAATAATGATAATTACCTCACAAAGATGTTCTGTGTCTTAATGAGTGTTTTTCTTCTTCTTTGTGAGTTGTAGATGAAAGATTTTAAGTTGTGCAGGGTATTGTTTTCTTCTTGGTATGTGAGATTCAGAAATTATTTAGGACTAATGATGAGGCAATAGTATCTCTATTGACAGCATTTTTATTGTAATAATCAGAAATTATTTTCTTAATTAAACATTTTGATATTTTTTTAATAGAAGTTTACAGATAGAAGAATTCATTTGTAGGGTCTATCATTTATTCCTCATATGTGTAAGTGCAACTACTCACCATGTAGATTTTCATTATTAATTGATGTGGTTTTTATTTACTACCTCTTAGAACTTTTTCTTATTTTGACTTCTTGGAGTATTGAAAGAGTCTTAATGGTCCTTATAGTCCATACTATATTTGTTTTTCTTTGGCTTTTTCAAAATTGCAGTGGCTACTGTTGAAAACTAGTTCATTTGAGTCTTGATATTGAGAGTCTGGCCTCTAGCTTTTTTATTTGTTTTTGTTTTTTTTTTAATTAAAAAAAATTATTATTCTTGGGGTGTCAGCTGAGAGGAGCATGCAACTCTCGATCTTGGGATCTGAGTTCAAGTCCCTCGTTGGATGGAGAGATTACTTAAAAATAAAATTTTCAAGAAAGATAAAAATAAAAATTATTATTCTTATCTCTGTGGACAGCTTGCTTATACTTCTTGCAGAAGAATTCATGTTAGTGTTTTCAAAAAGGCCTGGAGGAAACATCTAAGATGAAACTTACAGATTTTCTGTGGATTTTAATGACCCTTAGTCCTACCTTATATACATCATATAGATTCTTACCTTTATATTCATTTATTAAATTACTATATTGTAAATTATAAGGGGAAAAGGCTTTATGTTTTCTACATGGCTATGCCTAACTGCAAAGGAATCTGGGGACTGTAGTTTAGACCTGTGCCCAGCTATAATACAAATACTGTGGAGGGAGAGAGCAGTTTTTGATGGATTGCTCTTGGTTGCTACCAAGGCATTGTTACGCTTCCCTGTTTTTTGCTGCTGAGAATGTGTGGAGGAAAGCTGGACCCTTTCGTTTCAGTTATCCTATAGATACTTTGCCAGTTAGTCTGATGAGTGTCCTAGGATTCCTTCTTGTTCTTTATATCCCCTTACCTTAAACTTGGATCTGGACTTTCCCTCACCTCTATAGCAGTTCTCTTCTGTATGTGTTTTCCTCCTGCATTGTTCCTATTCTCATCTTCTTTTAATATTTCTGTGTTTTCTCATAATTTCTGATGCTTTAAAAACACATACATAAGGAAACTATGCTATTAAATTTGATTCTAGTTATATATTATGTAAATTATATATTGCTGAACCGTAGTAAATATATGAGAATATATTTTAAGTTATGTATAGAGTTACATATAGTTACTAATATTGATGTATGACATATAATTTAAAATGTATTTTAAAATTCCTTTAAGCTTTAAAATCTTAGCCTCCTATTTATATCAAAAACCCCAGCATGGTTTTATTGTTTTTATAAGAGTAACTTACCTATCCTTCCTCAGGTTTATGGAGTTATAATAACCCATTTACCAGAAGTATAAAGAAAGGGGCATTTCTGTGCTTATTTTCTTAATGTATTTTTATTACAAAATGATAATAAATACATGTTTCATGCTTTATATTTACAAAGAACTTTCAGGTACATACTGTTATGTCTTGCTACAGCTATGTGAAATAGGTCAGCTAGATTGTATTCTTTTCATCTCATTTTATCATTGAGGAAAATGAAACTGATTTATAATGACAAAACTGGTAGGTAAAGTAGTCAGAATTATAATCCAGGGTTTCTAATTCCAAAATAGTACTTTATTCACTATATTTATTTAAATCTTTATGCCTTTTTGTTTTAAATATAGCTTTTTCAGTGCTCCAGGTCACATATTCCTCATTTGTAAAATAAAAGGCTAGATGAAAGTTTTAAAAATAGTTTCATCTAGCTCTGAAATTTTATTTCTAGGCTTTTTTTTTTTTTTAAGATTTTTATTTATTTATAAGAGACAGAGGAAGAAGCAGGCTCCCTATGGAGCAGGGAGCCCGATGCGAGACTCGATCCCATGACTCTGGGATCATGACCTGAGCTGAAGGCAGACACTTAACCAACTGAGACACACAGGCTTACTGGGATCTCTGTCTAATATTAATATGGGTGCTTGAGAGTTGGCACATAGTAAGTGGAGAACTTTATTTATAAGTTCTTTTTGAGGCCTTTATTTATTTACTTAGATTTTATTTATTTTAGAGAGAGAGAGAGCATGTGCATGAATTGGGGAGGGGCAGAGGGAGAAGGAGAGAGGGAGAGAGAGAATCTTAAGCAGGATTGTGGGGCTTGATCTCATGACCCTGAGATTATGACCTGAGCTGAAATCAAGAGTTGTATACATAGCCAACTGAGCTACCCAGGCACCCCTCTTTCTAAGACTGGAGCTGAAAGGGATTTAGAAGCTATCTGGTTCAAGCTCTTGCCAGTTTGAGGAATCCCTTTCTTAACATCTCTGACAGTAGGTTCTTTAGCCTCTGTCCTTCAAAGGAACCTACTGATAGCTTAGCTTTTATTTAGGTCTTAATGCTCACTATAAGTACCTATAAAGATAGGCAGGGAAGAAGGGAAGGAAAGAAAGTAGAGAAGGGAGGAGGATAGAGAAAGAGATAGAAATAAACAAGGAATAAAAGGGATATGTAAGATAGACTGTTCTGGTAGTATGGTATTAGCAGTTGACTGTTGTGGAGTACTGGTATCCATGCTATTGGAATATCTTGCCTTAGACTATGTTAATTTTACACCTTGGTCTATGTAATCGATGAAGAAACCTGGGAAATAACAAATGTTTTGGAATTCTTACTAATTTTTATTCCTGTTATGTGAATTCCATTGTGCTACTTGTTCTTTAAAAAAAAGCTGACATATTTTTTCCTTTTTATAACTGTGCCCTTAGAGGGACTTTACAGAAAAAAATAAGATAGTTTAATTTAGCTGAGTGTTTTAATTTGTGCTAATAGTCTTCTCTTACCAAGACTGTTTTAAATTTAAAGATACAAAGAAATGATGCATTCCCTGAAGAATATCATGATGGTAGTGGTGGAATCTATGATTAATAAGTTTGAAGAAGATGAGATGCGAAGTCAAGAGAGGCAGAAAAAAATCCAGAAGGAGAAAAGCAACAGTTACTGCACAGATAATTGCTCTGATAGTGATTCGTCATTCAATCAGGTGTGTTGTTTCCTTTTGCATTTATGTCTTGAAATGGTATTTAATAATCAGTAACTTCAATACATTCTTTGTTAGCCAGATTTTTTTCCTGCTTTCCAGTTTTAAGATTCAGAAAAAACAATAAAATTACCTAGTCTTAAAGATTGAGTATGTGAAATAACATCTTCTAGAATTATATGTTCAGTGAATGATTACATTATATCTGACATGTCTTAATGAGATATGGAAATAAATTAATTGATTTTGGATTAAAAAATAATACCTGAAACAAATCTGCTTAAGCTTGAGTTAAACAAAACATCTTATTCCTAACTGATTTTTATTAATCAAAGTTTAACTGCATTATAAATGAAATATGGAGATAAAACATTTCCCTTATCTTCTAAGATGAAGGTCACTGTGATTTGTTTTAAAACATGATGAACACTGGGTGTTATATGCAACTGATGAGTCATTGAACACTGCATCAGAAACTAATGATGTACTTGCCGCTTCCTGACGGCACACAGGAGAAGAATGAGGCACAAACAAGTCAGCTGCAAGGGAATGGGAGCATGGAACAACAGTAGAAAAGTTGTCGCCCAAACAACTACTCAGTGCTGTATTTATTAGATATAGACAATAATCAACAAAGGAGCTGAAGGAGGCTACACATTAATCGTATGCCTTGTAGATAAACAAGAAGGAAGGCAAAGTATATCTGGTCAAGCAGTATAAAGTTTATAGTTGAGCAAGCACATTCAAAGGGATCACCTAATTAGCCACAGGAGCTCTCCGGGGAAGGGGAGATAATGGAAAAATGAAGCTGGCGGGCCTGGTGTTCCCAGCAGCTTGGCTTCAAGGACGTATATTGTCCTCTCCCCCAGAGGCCTGTTGCCAGTACATGTTTTTCTTAAGGCTATATCTGAACATGCTTGATGGCTAGTACAATTCTTGTAAGTTGTATTTTAAGTAATATATTGTTCTGAGGGACAATTACAGTACTGTATGTTGGCTAATTGAATTTAATTAAAGGAATAAAAACAAAACAAAACAAAAACCAACAAAATCAGTAAGCCTCTTCTTTTTGACATCAAGAGATTTGAGGTTTTACAATTCTCTTTCCACTTTATTTGAATCTTTGTCATTTGGCTAAAGCGAAGCTAACAGAATGGCCACAGTTTAGATTAGTTCTAATAGGAGACTAGTTAGACTAGAACCTTATATATGCATGCACCATCAACTTCCCCACAGAAACTTCCAGGTCAGTTGGAGTCTGTCTGATCTTTGTGTGAATCTTACCTGATATTTCTAATGAAACATTTTCACCTAATTAGTGCTGACTTGGGGACATAGCCCTAACAGATCCTAACCATATACCAAAGAGGAATTTGGGGAATTTGGGTGAAATGTGAAAAGTCACACATACTGGTCACAGTTGAGACTGCATTTATGAAGGAAAAATGTTTAGAAGTCATTAAGGCAGAACTTAAAAGTTGCTCTGCTCAGGAGAGATTGTGCTAAGTGTTGAATTTTGCAAGTCAGGTTTATTTTCTGATGTGATGGAGGAAAGGGCAAAGACTGAATTTTCTTCACCTTGTAGCCTTTAATATTTCTTTACTGATGGACTCTTTGGAAGGAGCTGGGCTATGGAGATTTTAGTTTAGTTTTATTCAGTAGGTTTATCGAACTGCTTCTTCAGAGCAAGGATGGCATAGAAAAACCTAACTTTAGGACTCTGGGTGCTCACAAAATTATGCTTTCTTATTTGATGAACCATCTGTTTACATTGAAATTAAACAATAAGAGGGAAAAAAATGAAGCATTGTTATTAGTTTTAAGAAGTCCCAAGTATTCAGACCACATAAGGTTGACCGAATAGCTAGCAGTGAAGAGGTGTTAATCTAAAATTCTAAAGTATTTCCAGTCTTAGAATCATAGCTTTTTTTCCCCGAAATTCAAAGCATTGGTAGAAATGGGGTCATAGTTTCAGAAAATGGTCTTTTTTTAAATTTTGTTTTGGTTTTATTCTTGAGAAGGAATCAGACTTTAAGTTTATGAGACTTCTTTCGGGATACCAGAAGGGTATATCTGCATTTTCAGGTATCTGTCCTGTGGGTATGACTTTGTTTCAGAAGGCTCTAATTGAGTTGAAGGTGAACTGTGTCCACCCACAAGGCATGGGATCCCTGGACTTTGGGAAAAAAGCATATGAATGCCAGAAGTACCCCCAAAACTCTTCGAGTGTGATCAAACTCCAGGAGATGTCTGGGTGCCTTTGCTTAGTGAAAAGAGACTCTTTTACATGACCAAAGAGAGTCTGAATTACTATGTTCAGAAGTTGAAAGGGTCTGTGAAGATATAGGTCATTCATTGCATTAAATACTGATGTTGATAATGCTTGCAACATTGTTAAGTTATGTGCTCTGGGCTTAGAAAAATCTGTCTGAATTGTTGTATGAATAACATTGAATTAACAGTTCTGATGCTGCTGTTTTGATATTGGTAGAAAACTTGCATTTTGTGAATAAAACAGGCTTCATTTCATTGTTATTATTTTAACAATTACAGCCTGATTATGTATGGATTTCTGACCCATTATTGAAAAACTTTGGACATGGTTGGCCTTTGACACTATTGGTGTATGTTTGAGGATATTAAAGAATAAAGAAGACAGATTGGTTTTTACTATAATTGTGAGGAGAGCACTGAGAGGATTTGGTATTGTGATTAAACCTTGAAAAAAGTCACTGCAAAATAATGCTGGAAAGGGGCACCTGGGTGGCTTGGTGGGTTAAGACTCTGCCTTTGGCTTAGGTCATGATCTCAGGGTCCTGGGATTGTGCCCTGCATTGGGCTCTCTGCTCAGCAGGGAGTCTGCTTCCCCCTCTCTCTCTGTCTGCCTTCCTGCCTACTTGTGATTTCTCTCTCTGTCAAATAAATAAATAAAATCTTAAAAAAAATAATGCTGGAAAGATAGAAATAATAATATTAGCTGTCTGTAATTGAGATTTCTGCCATATATTGGTACTTAAAGACTGTACTTGACTTTGAGTTTATATTTACTATAGATGTAACTGGCCCACTTTACAGAAGAAAAGTGAGGCTTACAATAGTAGTTAAGTAATTTTCCCAAACTTGTATTGCTAGTGAATTTAAGCCTGGTCTCTCTCCTTCCAAAGTTTTTGTTCCATACTACATTACCTGAGACTGCTTGGGTTCAGATCTTGGTTCTATCACTTACTAGCCATGTGACCCTGGACAGTGCCTTAACTTTCTTCTACTATGCTATTTCTTATTTGTAAAATGGGAATGATACCACCACTTACCTCATAGGGTTTCTGAGAATATTAACTGGGTTAATGTATATCAAGTCCTTAGAACTGTTGCTGCTGCTTTATACATGTTACCTTTCATCTCTTAAAGGACATGCTGGAATGGGTGCCATTCAGAGACATGCCAAAATAGAAAAGTTCTCAGCTGTGGTTCTGTATGTTTCTAACTCAGCTTCTCTGGGTTGTTTTCTACAGCTGGGAAGTAAGAGGATTACCCTAATATACCTCAAGCTTTAAAATTCATAAGCTTTCCTATTGCAGTTTTTCTGTCTTCCTCTTCCTTTACAGTATTTGGTACAGCACAAGCATTAGACAGTTTTATAGTGTGCAAACTATTTCATTATGTTCCGAAGGAATGCCAAGGTACACACTATATGGAGGAGATGAGTTTAGGATAGCAGTAACCTGTTACTCTTGCATAATGTTAACTTATTTAAAGCATTTACTGTTTCTTTGCTTTTAAGACAGCCTCTGTTTGAAACTCATCTTTTGGTATCTGTAGTCAGCAGAATAATGGACCCCTTGAAGATATCCATGTATAAATCCCCAAAACCTGTGAACCTGTTAGCATACATGGTGCTGGGGTCTTTGTTAAGGTGATTAAGAATTTTTAGATGGAGAGACTATCCTCACATAGGAGAGTCAGATGTAATTACAAGCATCTGTATAAGATCAACTCAGGAGGGTCAGAGTCAGAAAGGGTACTGTGTAGGTAGGCTGAAGTCGAGGTCAGAGTGATTGGATTGTTGGCCTTGTAGGTGGAAGGAGGCCAGTGAACTAAGGAGATTGCAGGCAGTCTTTAGAGGCTGGAAAAGGTAAGGAAATGGATTCCGCCCCAGAGCCTCCAGAAGGAACATAACCCTGCTTGTGTGTTTTAGATTTCTGACCTCCAGAACTATAAATTTGTGTTGTTTTAAGTCACTGAGTTTATGGTAATTTGTTATAGTGGCAGTAGGAAACTAATCTAGTGCCCCAGCCTTGCTTGTTATCTGTCTTCTCAGCAAAGGCCAGAGCTGGTCTTTCCTTTTTTTTATTCATAGAAAAGAAGACACTATTCCTTTGACTTTGTGTTTGAACTGTCTCCTGGGAACAATCTGAACCCCGTCTTTTGCTAGGCTTTGAATTCTTCCAGTAAGAATTTTCTTGGGTAGTTTTTTTCCCCTTTATTGGGTGCATGGTCTTTCCCGTCTTTCAGAATAGTGCTTTCAACATCTCTAGTGTACGTTTTTTTTTAAAATTTTATTTGTTTATTTGACAGAGATCACAAGTAGGCAGAGAGGCAGGCAGAGAGAGAGGAGGAGGCAGGCTCCCCACTGAGCAGAGAGCCCGATGCCGGGCTCGATCCTAGGAACCTGAGATCATGACTTGAGCCGAAGGCAGAAGCTTTAACCCACTGAGCCACCCAGGAGCCCCTCTAGTGTACGTTGTATCTTAACCCCTCAAACCTTAGAGTATTTTGAGTGCAACCCATTTTCTGGGCTCCCTAAAATCTTCAAAGCTTCTACAATGCTCTTTTGGTGAGGAATTCTGCTTTTGAGGATATTACACTATAGCTGATAGATTGTAAGACTCTCTTCTTTTTAAGCAGTATCAGCCAGAGAATGGTAGGATAGCCGCAGCCCAAACCACAGTTCAGAAGTTCTTCCATCTCTAGCTACCCTCAATTCATCAGATTTTGATTATTCATGTTTTATAAGCAGAAAAAAATAGGAGCCTAAAGTCTTAAATGTAGTAATGAGAGGAGAAGGTAGCTGAGACTAGAGAAAATGAAGATCATATCACTGATAATTCAGCTTTCTTGAGTGAGGCTGGAGGCAGGTGGATTGCTGGGGAGAAGAATTGGGTAGGTGCAGGTGTGAGCTTTTTTGCTTGCTTACTTAATAGTTCTCTTTTGAGATTTTAACATCAGAAAAACTAATTTCTTTGATTAACAGTGCTAAATTTTTTCTTTATGAATACCTAAAGTTTCTTTATACTTTAAAATATTAATAGATTTTTGTTATTACCTCTCAATGGTAGCATTTTTAAAGTGAAAGCTGTTTTTGTTGAAACATAATTAAAACATAGGGAATTAAGAAATAATCTATCATTTGAAAATGTTTTTAAAAGATTGTTTTTGTTTTGGATTAGTAACTTTGTTCTATATTTAAGGCATCATGAAAGGTGGGTGCATAATTTAAGAGGTTTTAGATGCACTAAAATTTGAAAAAGCTACTCTACAGGAAGCTAATTCATTCTGAATCTTAGAAACAAACCAGTCTGAAATAAAGTCTGGCTCTGCCATTGATGAGTTGTGGACCTTGGATTTTTTTCTCTCAATGCCTCAGTTTTCTTATCTGTTACAGTGGAGATAATAATAGAACCTATCTTAATAGGGTTGTTTTGTGGACTTAATGACTTAATGTGTTTGTAAAGCATTTTGAACACTACCTGGCACATAGTAAGCACTAAGTGTTTGCTTTTGTCCTATTCCTCATCAATGGGTGCTGTTTCTTCTCTCTCTCTCAAGAATAGGAAAGAACTTTTGCATTTAGACATTAAAGCCTGAAGTATTATTAGGTTCAATATTTATATATTTATTTCCCATAGCTATATTTTCCAAACAACAATAATAGTTGTCTGTCTTTGGTTGTATTTGAATGGTTTATACAGTTTACAAACCAAACATTTGGAGATTTCTAGGGTAAATTAAATCTGAGGGTAGTTTGGTTTTGTTTAAATGTAGTCATTTAATAAGGTAAATATTCTTTATGTGCTGTAATAAAGTAATTGAGTGTGATATCTGTTACCAAAAAACTACAGGATGTTTTGTTTGCAATCCTTAGTAAACTGCATTTGACAGAAATATATCCCAATCTTACTTTAGCATAAAAATACCTTTAAATAGGATCTATATGATCCACAGAGGACCAGATACATTTTAGATTATCATTCAATTCTGATTCTTGCTCTTTCTCCTTACATTGTGCTCAGAAATTATTTGCTTAGCATATGCTTTAACATATGTAAATATGTTTTAAAAAAACTCCCTTTTGGAAGTATCTATCTATATTGATATCACCAACAGATCTGTCTTGCTTTGCTTTACAGATCAGGTTGGCAGATACTACTCCCCTCAGGAATTTTCAATTTAAGAAATGTCTAAAACTGTTGAAAAGTCTAAACAAATCTGTATTACATAGGACACACTGTCTACTTGCTGTAGTTAAAGAACTTATTAGTTGGTTGCTATGGGATTTTATGTCAGCCCACTGATACACAATAACACAGACCTTAAAAATAGGTAAACTTTAAGGCAGGTAGTAGGTTCATTCTGATGTCTAGTGTAACAAAACATTTTCATTGCTTAAATACCATTTTTAAAAAATAGTATATACTATATTTAAGGAGATAAAATAATTAATAATTAAATGATAAATAATTAAGGGGAAGTAGATAGGTTAATGAAGCTGTTCCAATCAGATAACTATTAGAGGCTATACTTTTTTTTTTTTTTAAGATTTATCTATTTATTTTAGAGAAAGCGAGCATACATGCATTGTCACGAGTGGGAGGGGCAGAGGAAGAGGGAGAGAGAATTTCAAGCAGACTCTATGCAGAACACAGAAGCCAATGTGGGGTTCCATCTCCCGACCCTAAGAGCATGACTTGAGCTGAAACCAAGATTTGGACATCCCCAGGTTATGCCTTTCTAATGTGTATTTTAATCTGGGAGAAAAGGCAGATATGGTAGAATTGGGGGATTTCAACTCTTTGGTTGTCTGTTCACCAACATGTACTATGTGTAGTATTTTGTGATAGGCACTGCCAAACTGAAAAGATGAATCAGGTATAGGTTATTTCTTCAAGGAGTTTACCTGGGATTATGAGGAGATTATCTACATAAATAACAGAGTTGTAAGGTAGAAATAGTGCATCCTGGAAAATCTAAAGGGTCTTTGTAACTAAGACTATCAAAGAACTATGGAGGAAAGTATTTCAAACAAGGGAATGGACAAAAGCTCTAAATCAACAAAGAATGTGGCCTATTGGGGAACCTGAGTAGTTTGTTTACGTGAAGGGTTAGAACAAAGAGTTTGTGGGGAGTAAACTGGAAGGGTAGATGAAGGCCAGATTATGGAGCAAGGTTTAGATCTTAATTATTGTTCCTAGCTATAAAATTCTAGTGCCTGGTATGTTAAGTAACTGGTGTCCGAAACGTGGTAGATGTCAAATAAATATATGAGGAATAAATGAATGCATTCAAAAGCTATTGGATTGTTTTTAGAAATCATTTTAGATTGCTGAACAGAAAAGCGTGTTGGTGAGATTTACCCGATAATTGTGTGCAGAAAGGCATGAGCAGGTGAAAAAGATGTAGGGAGAGAAGTTAGAAGGCTATCATGATAGTTGAAGTAAGAAGAAGGCCTGAACTGAGGAGGCTTTGTAGAAATAAATAGGGACTAATGTGAGAATTATTACAAAGGCATGATCATTAAACTTGATTATTGAAGTGTTGTGGGGAGAGTAGTGCAGAGTGGGAAGAGAGTCAAAGTCATTATTGCAGTGTTTGCGGGGGGAGTAGTACAGAGTAGGGAAAAGAGTCAGAAGTCTAGCTGTGATTTCAGCCTGAGGTGGTGGGAAGACCACAGTGTCATAAACCATGCCTGGGATTAGGGAGGAAGGTTACATGTGGAGAAGAATATAGGGAGTTCTTTTTTTTTTTTTTCAAGATTTTAAATGTCAAATACCAGTAAGGTAGTCCAGTGGTGTAGCAAGTGGTTGAAAATGCAGGATTCACTTCATAGAAAGGTTGGGTCCACCTAAATAGGTGAGACCTTAGGAAACACATTTTCAGAGGGCCAGGAGAAACTAAAGGATGGATCAGAAAAGAAGGTACCAAACCACAATGCACTGGGTAGGAACTTAAGCGGGGTGAATTTCAAGGTGGAAACCAGTTAATTTCAAGGTTAACTAGCTGTAATGAAGGCTAGAGAGATGTCAATGCTGAGTACTAAGAAAAGCTATTTGAATTTCGTTAAGAGTTCACCACAGAATAATACTGGGGGGAAGAGGAGGTAACGTTGAAGGATCATCGTGTTGATTAGCCTTGATCATTTTTGTGAAATGAAAGGCAAAACCGTTTTCAGAGAGTAAAGGTTGCTTGCCTAAAGCATTGCACATAAGATTAGAAAACAAAGCTTTTGGCAAGGGGAGTGTTTAAGTAAATGAATTTTGTTAAGATTTATGTATTATATTTTTTGACTGCTGCTTTGATATAATATTGGTTTCTTCACCAAGTGTGAACTGGCTGTAGTTGAGAATGTTCAAACAATGTCTGGCTCCCCATTTATCAGGGCTGTTATAGAACATGCCTCTACATTGGGAGAGAGGCTGGATTAGAATGGGAATCTATGGAAATCAATGAATTATATCTTTAGATTGCTTGATCTTGAATAGGTAGGTAGAGTCAGTTATTTTATATTTTCTCATAGTAAATTTCCTGAGAAACAGGAAACTTACTTCAAAGTTTAAAATTTTATAACAATAAAGCAAAAAACTTCACAGTTTTCCTGATGTGAAAACTGAGGATGGGGTTCAAGACTTCAAGGTCATGTAACTAGTTGAAGATTGAGCTAGGTTTTGAAACTTCATCTATCCAATTAAAATTCATGTCCTTGACATCATAGTATTTTTTGTAAGTTGGATAGCAAGACATTTCAGGTCTAGATAATGATCTTGTAAAAGTCATAATGGAAGTATAAGGATCAGAAGAAATCAACTTTACAAGAGGGGCAAAGGGCCGACTAAAGGGGGAGAAAAAGTTGTCTAGCAATAGTACAGAATGACTAAGTATATAAATATATATTTTATGTGTATTTCAATACACATATATGCATGTCTATATATACTTCAATATGTACATATATGCATTATGTATATATCACAAGTGCACATAAGTACCTACGCTTACATATACTATTTAATATATTCTGTATTATGTTTTTTTTGCTTTTGGCAAGACTGCTGCATTCATATTCATTCAAAAATAGCAGTACAGAGTCTTTAGCAGTTCAACTATATACTTTTAGAAAGGAGTAAAACTCAATAAAATGTAAGGTTCTTTAGGAAATAGAATATCAGGCTGTTTTGGTTTCTTTATAGAGTGGTTATATGTACCCTGTGTTTCTAGGGACAGTGTAACATTGTGGAAAGACTCACTTTGTAATTGTTCATGTATTAAACTAATGTATATTGAGTGAGTACTCTGTATGAGGCACTAATTCAGGTATTGGGATACTGTAGTGAAAAAGACCAAATTCTAAGCAGGGCAGCTATGCAAAACTCTGGAGGAAGAGCATTGCCAGGCAGGAGGATTGGTGATGGCAAAGGTTCTTAGGCTAGTGTGAGCATAGAATCATCCAGGGATGGGGAAAAAAGTCCAGTGTGATGGAAGTCTGGATGGCAGAGGCAAGAATTATAGGAGAATGTGTTAGAGAAGCAGGCACCCAGATCATATAAGTAAATCTATTTCTCAGTAATGTGGGAAATCTCTTTCTGGGATTGAAGTAAGGAAGATGAAGAGATTTGATTTGTAAGTTTGAGAAGTTCCATCTGACTGCTGCTGGACAATAAATGGGGGGTAGGGTGGAGTAGGATAGGATTTAAGAGTAGAAGCAAGGAAACAATTAGTATGAATTGAAGGAATCTAGGCTAGAGTTGATAGTGCCTTGGTTTAAGGTTTTAGCAAAGAAATATGGGATAGTTGGAGTGAAGATATGTGGAATTTGGGGGTTGTCTTAATGGGACTTAGTGATATTAAATATAGAAGGTAAGAGAAAGTGAAGAGCAAGAATTTGCATCTATTTTTAATCTCAGTAAAAAATCTGGATGGGTGGTAGTGTCATTTAGGAGGACGGATAAGTTTGAGGGAGGAATAGGTTTGGAATAAAATGAAGTATTCTGTCTTGGGCATGTTAAGTTTGAGATGCCTATTAGACATTCAAATGGAAATGTTGAAAGGATAATTATATATAACTTTGGAGATGAAGTGACTGATGGAAATTTGAGTCATCATGATGCACCTAAAGAACTGGACGAGAACACCTAAGGGAAGAGTATAGATAGTAAAAATATGGATGGGAATCTGAGTTATGATAGTTGGGTGACTTAGAGAAGTTATTTAACCTTAGTTTTCATATTTCTCATATTTCAGTCATTGTGAATTGAGATCATATAGGGCTTGTTACATAAAAGGTAATACATGACAACTATTACTTTAATGGCAGTTTTATTTTTAGATGGTTATTTTAGGTATTAGTCATATTTAAACTGCCTTCAGCAAGAAAAAGACCCTTTCCTTTTCCAAAATAACTTACGGTCTACTATTAAACTCTTTTCTAGATAGAGGCTTTTATATTGGGAATTTTTCACCAAAGAGGAGGCATGGAGGGCTAAGGAAAATACAGGAAAGATAAAGGGACAAAATGTTCAAGCAGCATCATGGTTGTCCTAGTATACCATTAATGCTTTCTTGTTTTATCTTTCTGTTACATTCATCTCATATTTCTGTGTACAAAATATCTTGGCTTTATATCTTTTGAATCTTATAATATACTACATATTGCAGTTGCTCAACAAATAATAATTTTCATATACACAAGGTACACTGTTCTCCTGAGACTTCAGTTCCCATTTAAATGCCTTGGAAAACAAATTCTGAGTTTTCTGCCAGATGAGGATAGAACACTCTCTTCTTGCTCAGAATGCATTTTGTGCTTGGAATTATATTAAAAAACAATTTATAGCAGTATTTGTAAAAAGTCTACTAAATGAATGTTCTGTCAATTGTTACAGAGTTACAAATTTTGTCAAGGAAAATTGCAATTGATTTTAGACCAGTTGGATCCAGGGCAACCTAAAGAGGTAAGTTTAAAGGATAGCTGTCAAGTTCAGTCAGATATTTATATATATTTATAATATATTAGATTGTAATCAGTAAGCAGTTGAACTGTTTCTCTTGAAAATAGGCCTTTATTATCATGGTGCTCCTAGACTAATGTCCCTGCTAGACTTTCCAGTCTTGAAATGAAAGGTCACAGGGTAGGGGAGGCTGCCAGAGAATTGTCATCGTTTGTAGGAAGAAATTTTTATGTCTAGTTTCAGTTTTGAAGAGATAAAGTAATAAGCAGTTGTCTCCCAGTCTGTTCTTTCATTGTTGCTTTGTATGTGATATTTTAGTGATTTCCTTGAAGAAAAATGATCTTCGTTTAATGTTTTTTATACTTCTGGAAAATGTGAGCAACTTCGACACTTTCATTATTAGAAAAAGGATTTTAAAGAAGCAGTTCTATTGAATTTTGCCTGTTCATATTTCAAGATTTCATAAATTACTGTTTATCAAGTCTTATTTCATTAAGTCAGTCTGAAATAGAAAATAGGATTTTAAGTACCTAAGACTTTTGTGCATATCTTGCCAGTTGGTTTCAGTTTTTGAAATGTTTTTCAAGTTTTCATTTTATTTTATTTTTTAAAGATTTATTTATTTGAGATAGAGCGTGTGCGAGCATGAGCGGGGGGGGGGGGG
>RCUC01156853.1:0-61237 GCA_003697995.1 Taxidea taxus jeffersonii | reverse complement strand
GAAGGGGCACGTGTACCCAAATGTTTATAGCAGCAATGTCCACAATAGCCAAGTTATGGAAAGAACCTAGATGTCCATCAACAGATGAATGGATAAAGAACAGGTGGTATATATATACAATGGAATACTATGCAGCCATCAAAAGAAATGAAATCTTACCATTTGCGACGACATGGATGGAACTAGAGGGTATTATGCTTAGTGAGATAAGTCAATCAGAGAAGGACAACTATCATATGATCTCCCTGATATGAGGAAGTGGAGATGCAACGGGGGTGGGGGCTAAGGGGGTAGGAAAAGAATAAATGAAACAAGATGGGATTGGGAGGAAGACAAACCAAAAGAGACTTTTAATGTCATAAAACCAACTGAGGGGGGTGGGGGGAGTTGGGAGAGGGTGGTGGGGTTACATTTTATGTTTTAAAAAATTAATTTAATTTAAAAAAATTGTCTTGGGCACTTGTAAATTGTAATTGCAAATTGTAAATTGTCTTGACAAAATACAAACCCATGGACCTTTTCCCACAGACAAAATAGTTAACACAAAACAGTGTGAATCAATCAAGGATTAAAAATCAACATAGAAGACCTATTCCGTCAAGAAATTATTATTCCCCCTTCTTCACTTACAGTCCAATCTGACTTGTTCTTAAACTTGGAAAGAATGAATGGAACCTCACATGGATCATGAGGGCCACCTCATCCCTGACATTGCCAAGAAAGAGCTATTGACCCTCTCAACCTTAGAATGTTAAAACAAGTCCACCATCTTGTAGGATTTTTTTTTTTTGAGGGACTATAAATTTTACTTAAGATAACTTAGTTTCTTACTTGCAAATTAGCTTGTATTGAATATCTGTATAAATTTCAATTCAGCAGGCATTCCCATTATAAAAGATACTTTTTCACTATAGAGGCTTTAAAAACTTTGTCTCCTGGCTATTAGAGTCTTTAGCTTGTAAGGTTATTGCCATAAGTTGCCATAGATTTGTGGTGCAAGAAACCACATCTTTTCGCTTTTGCTCCCACAACATGTTATTGGAGTGACAATTCCTGAACTTTTGTACCAAGTTACCTTTTGTATCTTGGGTCATGGAAGCCACACTTATTCACAAATTCAGCATAGCTACTGAAGCCTCCTTGCTAAAGAATGTAGATAAAAATGGCAACTCTTGCATATCCTACCTGCAAGAGGGGATTGTCACACATCTGTTGCCAGATGTCATGCTGCTAGAGGAAGTCACCCCTTTTCCAGACCTTTTGGCAATTAGATTTAATGAATCAAAAATAAATAAATTAATTAGAAATAAAGATTTGATCAATCATCACAATTAATTAAACCAGTTGGTCGTCCTAACACTGAATGCTCTGGGCAATCTTTAGCCCTATTTGCACATTTTTACAGACTTTTGGGCCATTCTCAATGGTAAAGTAACTGGCCAATGCCAATTATGGTGGAATTAAGGATGGATATAGATATAGGATAAAATTAGGTTGAATATTCATGATACAACATAGGTGATAAGCATAAGAATATTCACTATGAAAATACTTCTAATATAGTTGTATGTTTGAAAATTTTCATGATAAAAACTGTAGAGAAATACTCCAAAAAGCTACAGAAGAAAAATGTAGACTAAAGAAATTAAAGAAACACTTGCAATACTTTTGTTTTGATAGAACCCTTATTTGAAAACAAATCAATTCTAAAGAAAATTGTTGAGAATGTTGGGAACATTTAAATATGGAATGAGATTTAAATGATACTATCTTAAAATGTTTTATGTGTAATAATAGCATCACTTTCAGATAGGAATTATACTTAGAAGATATATTACTAGAGTGAAGTTTTATATGTATAAGGTGCAGAAAGTGTGATATGGTTCAGCAATGTAATTATAAGTAAATCGAGGATACAGACAGATATAAATGGACAGAAGTAAATACAACAAAAGTTACTTAACCTATGTGGTAAGTTAAAAATCATAATCATTCTATTTCTCTCTCTTTTTTAACTTCTGGCCATTTTGTATTCTTAAAGTACAGTCTTGGAAGGGAATATAAGAAGTGACCAGATTCAATGATTGATTGGAAATTAGAACCTAGATAATAGAAAGTGGGGCACTTGGATAATTTTACATTGACCTAAAAGTGGGATATTTTAGATTAAAAGTCTGTGTTTCATTTTTTATAATCGCGTCTTTCTTTTCACTTCTCAATTCTGTAAGTCAATTCTGATAGGTATTCTTATAGGTAAAATTTACATGATTACTTCTCTTAGTCTTATGTCTGTTGTGTCTTATATATGTCCTTCCTCAATTTTCTTTTTTTAATATATTGATGGTCTTCTGTAATTTTTTAATTTTGTTCAAAGAAGTTCACTTGCTGTTTTGACCACAAGATGTCCCCTGCCACCATCTACTACAGTGAATTGCATTGTGAACTGTTAGTGGCTATATTTATTAACACTGTGTTTAAAGGATTCTATATATTGATTTAACATTGAATCTAGGGAGATTTACTTTTGAAATGAGATGAAGTGATTAGGGAGGACTTACCATTATACAAACAAAAAAGCAAAGAAAACGAATTTTAAATTTACTCATAGCTAAGTCTGCATGAACTTGAAACATGAAGTCTTACTAGGTATCAATATCTTGTGCAGCTGTAAGTTGCTAAGAAGAACAAGAAAAGTCCGCTATCTCTGAAAAAAAAAAAAAATCCAAGTACTATCTCTTCTTCTTTGCTTTATGATATTGTTTGTTTGTTTGCGGACCAAATGTTTGTGCCCTACCCCTCAATTCTTATGTTGAAGCCCTAACCCCAATATGACGATTTTTGGAGGTGGGACTTTGGAAAGTAATTAGGTTTAGGTGAGATCCTGAGTGTGGAGCCACTGTGATGGAATTAATGACCTCATGAGGGAGGAAGATATACCAGAGCTCTCTCTTTCAGGAGGTTACATTGAAAAGAGCTTGAGCTACCCAGTGCATGTTACTTGGTTATGACAGCTGTGTCCTCATTTTGTAGTAAGATCTCTAGCACTTCACTATACTCCAGAAAGTTTACCCACCCATAGAGTAACGTCCTTCCTTATTTGCTGATCCATCTGCGTTAAGAGCTCGAATGACCTGCTAGAATTCATAACTTTAATGTAAATTATTCCCTTCCTCCACCTCATAGAGACCAGGATAATCAGTTCCTTATAAACTAGAAGGGGTGGGAAACAAACTATTCAATTGATTACCTAGAGAGCTGGTAATAGAAGTCAACCCTACTCTCACATCTTGATTTCTGGATGTAAGTCTTCTTAGTAAGATATAATTACCATGGGATTAACATCTACATCATGTCTTACACACTTCCCCAACAATATGTTTCATACCCTATCTGGTGATTTAGCTGAACTTTTAGGAAAATGTCTCAATTCTCTACTTAACACTGACCCCGGCATCAGCTGGACAGTGCCTTGTATTCTGGCTCTGAGTCTCAGCTCTTCAGGGTATTTTTAACTGTAACAGTCCTAAACTTCATTCATTTTTTTCCTTCTGATTCCATGGCTGATAGTTGTTTCCTGCAGTTATTGTCTTCCTGATACTTTAGTGCCCACCTATTTTTTTTCTTTGATCCCTCCATTATCTGTTCAAAAACTCTTTATCTGAACTTTGTTGAAACAATTAATGTGATTTCTGTTTTCCTGACTAAATCCAGAAGAGGAAGAGGGGAAGCTGATGAAGAAATGATGTCAGAAGAATTATATAATGTCAGAAGAATTATAGGTAGATTGGTTATTGTGTTAAATTGAATTCCAAGTAGTCAAGAGTTTTCCTAAGTCCATGAGAATGTGGTTCCTTGCTATATGTTGTCATGGGAGAGTAGGTCATAGCATCAAGAAAAGGGGGAAGAGAAAGAAAGAGAGATAAAGAGAGAGAAATTCAACTCCTTTAGAAAGAGTCATCACTTTTAGTGGGACCAAAGGAAAAACATAGAAATAGCTTGGGCACTCAACAATAGTCAGAAGGACTCTGCAGGCAGCTGGGTAGCTCAGTCAGTTAAATACCTTTGGCTCAGATCATGATCCTGGGGTCCTGGGATCGAGTTCTACATTGGGCTCCCTGCTCAGTGGGATGACTGCTTCTCCCTCTCCTTCTGTACCTTTGCTCCTGCACTTGCTCTTGCACACACACTCTCTCTCAAATAAATAAAAACTTTAAATGAATAAATAAATAAAGTAAAAATGATTCTACTAGATGATATACTCTACAATAGATTATGCAGACGTTCAAACTGTCTTTATGAGGAGTTATACAAACCAGATGTAGTTGCAATCAACGGACAGAATTACTGGTGGTACCAAAGATTGGTAGTTTCTATTGTGACAAAGGACCAGAGATGTTACACATTCTGCAATGGATGAGAGTCTCCAGCAGAAAGAAAGATTGTCTCTCCTCAAATGTCAAATGCTCTGATGAGAAACACTATCTCAAACACTATTTTTAGTAATTTTCCTATTAGATTTTTTTCATAAGTTACTTGCTTACATTTTATCTTATACACCATATGGCTCAGGTAATGCTTTAGTAAATGAAACATTTAACTAATAAATCTAAAAATGTCAACTGAATAAATCTTAAGCATAAGACTCGAATTTTGTAATGTATAACTTTCAAAATCATGTAAGTACTTTCTATTAATCTTATTAAATTTGGAAAGACAGATACTCTTAAGATGCCAAAGTTGTTTATGTTGAAAAAATACAAATATATGCAGATTTTCTCAGTGAAATCAAGCAGATCTGTAAATGTTTGCCTTTGAAATCATGTAAAAATTTGAGTTCATTTGTCCACAAATTACTTCCTCATTATTTATTTCTTTGTAAATTTTTAGATGAAGTAGTCAGAATATCAGTTTCTTGGTACAAAGAAAAGCTAAAAAACAAAAAGGTAGATTACCTATGGTAGGAAAACAAAACAAAACTGGTGCTTAATCACAGCGGCTACATAGCAATGCCAGAATTAAAATATCCTATGGCTTGTATCTGGTCCGGTTGTGAATGGGAGGATTTAAAAAACAAACAAACAACAACAACAACAAAATGATATATGTAAATAGCACATGAGCAGAAAATGCAGAACAAAAATATATATAATTTTAAAATATGTGCCAGGATGCTAGGTGGCTCATATGGCTAAGTTTCTGCCTTGGGCTCAGGTCATGATCCCGGGATCCTGGATCCAGTCCTGTGTCAGGCTCCCCACTCAGTGGATAACCTACTTTTCCCACTCCCTCTGCCTCTCCCCATGCTTGTGTTCTCTCTCTCAACTGAATAAATAAAATATTTAAACAAATTAAAATAAAAAAATAAAATGTGTGCCTATATTGAATGCAATCTAGAGTGAATGAAGAAAACCTCTCATCTCAAAACTTCTCTGGGACATTTTTTTTTTTATTGTTGTAATGTATACCTTCTTCTGGAGAGCATAAAGAATTCCTATAAAATGCTGAAGTTTTTTTTATGATTTTTAAAGAGAATAAGAATTCATTATGGAAGTAAGAATTCCTTGCCTAGCTGACAGACCATCCATTCTTACAATCTTTAAGCACTTATGTCTTTAATCTGCAACATTTGTTGCTGTTGTGTGTGTGTGTATATGTGTATATATATATATATATACATGTACATATTATATTTGTATATATGTGTGCGTGTGTGTGTGTCTGTGTGTATACATATCTCTGAATAGCAGAAACCTTTGAAATCACTTTTTAAAGCACCTTTTGGCAACTTGCAATAAAATTCTGCAAGTATAGTCAAGTTAATGTACACAAAGACAATTAGGAGCAGAAATAAATCTTTCATGATGAAATACTAATAAATTCAAGAACTGAAGGTTAGTGATTTCAAAGCAGCCACACTGAAATAGCCTCTGTGACTAGTTTACAATGAGGGAGGGATTCTCACCTAGATTTATGGGGGATGGCCAAACGCATGATACCTAACACCAGACAAATGAACCCACTAGTAATTTATTAATCATGTACATTCAGTGCAGGGAGGAAAACACAGCATGCCACAGAAGGCCACACAGGAATTGTGCTTTGGTTCTCAGTGATGCAGAAGGAGCTGTGGGAGTCAGGCTTTGTAGCATGAAGGGAGTGAGTGATCCCTGATCCCCACAGGAGGACATGACTTGCTTGTCTGAATAATTTCATGGAATGGCAGGGAAATGAAACCTGCTATGATAGTGGTGTCAGTGCAGACCCAAGTCTAAGCTGAAATTTTCCCACCGGGGTGTCACACTCAAGATGGATTTAGAGCTTTTTTAGGAAGGTACTTTTAAGCCAGATATCCATGAAGCACAGGGTTTGTGCTGGGTTTTCTGTTTGTCCAAGCCCAGGAGGTTCAAAAGGAGAAAGTGACCTTGTATGTCATGAACCCCGACTTATCTCACTTATCTCTATTTGGAATAATTTATAAAGTTCTCCTTTGAAACTCAAATCATTGAGTAATAAGCCATTCAAAATCTCTTAGCCTGAAAGAACTTTTAGATAATTAAATGTTATAGTGAAGTATAACCTGAATGTATCTAAATCCCAACATAACCATAATAATAATACAGGAGTTTTTAAAATAAAATTTTATAATTAAGTTATAGAAAAACAGTCCATTTAAAATATTACTTTTTTAAAAAAGATTTCATTTATTTATTTGACAGACAGAGATCACAAGTAGGCGGTGAAGCAAGCTCCCCACTGAGCAGAGAGCCTGAGTTGGGGCTCAATCCCAGGACCCTGAGATCATGACCTGAGATGAAGTCAGAGCCTTTAACCCACTGAGCCACCTAGGCACCCCTAAAATATTACTTTTAAGAACAATTACTAATTTCAAATATTAGGTAGGTATGACTTGACTTTTAGGTAGTTTGTCTATCAACTGTATATTTAGGAGAATCTATTTCTATTCTATCAAAAATATTTGAAGACAAAATATTTGAAGAAATTTGGGGATAAAAATATAAACTATTATAATATGCACAATTATGTAACTTTTAAAAAGTGTTTATTAAAGGCCTTTAAATGCATTTATACCCCCAGAACTGTTACATGGGAAAATGCAACTATACTGGATCTATTGCTATGGAGATACAAACCACTGCAAAACATAAAATCTCAAGAGCCTTGAAAGTAAGATAATAAGGGCAGGAACCTGTAATATACTTAATACAGTTTTCTTCACACTGTTAATTATCTTAAATACCCATTTCATATTAGGTTCAATACATTTCTCCCCTCAAAAGTTTTCTTTCTTTCTTTCTTTGCATCTCACATATAATTCAGTTTAGGATTCTGTCCTGCTCTTAACCATCTTATTCTTAGCCTGCCTTCATTATTTAGGACAGGTTTTCCTCAGTTTCTTCAAGTAGTCTTTCTAAAAACACAAATAATGCATGTCAGTTCTCAAATTGTTTAATAAATACTGATATCATTCAAATTTAAAGCTATAAATTTATAATAGATAGGTCCTAGGGAATCTGGCACACATCTCTTGTCTCATTCTCTTAATGTATTGTTCATCCATCCTTTCATTTATTCATCCATCCATATTTATAGACCACCAGTTTTTGGCTATCCACTATTATAAGGCTAGGGATGACATAGCATAAGCAAGCACCATGGTTCTTGCTCTCATGTGAATGATGTTTTAGTGAGTAAAAATACAGTGAAATTTTTTTTTTAAAGATTTTATTTATTTATTTGACAGACAGAGATCACAAGTAGGCAGAGAGGCAGGCAGAGAGAGAGGAGGAAGCAGGCTCCCGGCTGAGCAGAGAACCTGATGTGGGGCTCGATCCCAGGACCCTGAGATCATGACCCCAGCCGAAGGTGGAGGCATTAACCCACTGAGCCACCCAGGAGCCCCTACAGTGAATATTTAAAAAAAAATAGACAATTTTGGAAAATGATGCAAATCTTTTTTTTTTTTTAAGATTTTATTTATTTATTTATTTATTTATTTATTTATTTATTTGAGAGAGATAGAGAGAACATGAGAGGAGAGAGGTCAGCAGGAGAAGCAGATTCCCTGCAGAGCAGGGAGCCCGATGTGGAACTAGATCCTAGGACTCCAGGATCTTGACCTGAGCTGAAGGCAGTCACTTAACCAACTGAGCCACCCAGGCGCCCCAAAAATGACGCAAATCTTAAAAACATAATGAAATGGTGCAGTTTGATGATGGTGAGATTTGGTCATCTCCCACCAAAGATCTCACCTCCTGACCTTATAAAAAAACATAATGATCTGTTTTATTTCAAAATATACCTACACTGCATTGAATACAATTACAGGACCCAGAAACCCAGTAACCCAGAAACCCACAGTCCTGTCCCAGTAGGCAATGGGTACAATGTCTGTTCCGTGGTAGACTTATTTTTCACCTTGAGAGCAAAAAGAAAGGGTAGGAAAGAAGAAAGAAGAAATTAACTACTAATTATGAATCTTAATGATAGAATTAAAGGATATTAATTGTAGGCCACTAATTAGTCCAAGTTATAAGTAGACAAAATACTAGAATAGTAACTCAGTGTCCTGTGCATAAATCAACACAGTAAATCTGAAATTCTAGATAACTGTATCCATATTATAGAAATTGGCTGCACTAAGCTTAATATTTCTTCTTACTTGCTTTCACACCCTTGAAATTGACTTCCACATAAGCTCTTCAGAATCCTAATAATATAAATAAATTGTGGGTTTGGACTTTCCATGTATAGGCTACCTCTTTCTAAAATAATTCTGAATATCTATGTTCAAGATTATGTTGGAATCTAGTTAATTTTGTACTTGTTGGAAATAAGACATGGTGGTAAGAGGGAGGAGAGTCTGGAAGAGAATCAGTACCTAATTTTGATAACACAGTTTTGAAAATGTATGTGGTAAATGAAGGGCTGGTTCCTCAGATGTAGTGGAATAGGACTCTTTAGCCAAAGATGCTCAGAGGAATTTCAAGATTCCAAATTCTCAGTTTCATTCACAGCTTCCCAATGACACTCTCCTAGGATGCAGTTTTAATCTCTTCTAAAAAGTATCCTGGTACCAAAGGATTAAAAATATTTCCTTCTCTTTTGGCATTAAAACCTGATATCCCAATAATTATCTAAATCACCAATAATTTATACTTCAGGTTAGCATCTTTAAGTGGCAGATTGGAAGCCATTAAATGAAAAATACAATTAATTTAATGATTTGACAAAAGGGATATTTAAAAATGAAATCAATTGACCATAAAATAGTATTTCAGAATGTATCACATATTATAAAATACTGAATTGTTCAATTTTAATTTACACACACATACACAGAGGATTAAATTTAAATTAAATTTGCCTAGATATTCATTAAAAAAAACAACTATTTAGCTTTTTCTTCAGATTTGAATTTGGAAAATTCAATAACCACCTTCTACATTGTCAGTATCTTTTCTAACCCTTTGTATTTGTGGCATGATTAATTATCCATTGACTGTGTAGAATACCATCATATCTAATCAGCATAATAACAAAAAAAGAAATTCTGATTTATAAATAATATTGGTGTATTTGGTTAATTTCAACAATTTTTAGAAAATGTTCTGATTTACATTTTAAATTGCCATGCACCAATCACTTATAGATTGTAGCTATTATCAGAAGGAAATAATATTGCAATAATGATGGTTTGAATGCATTTAATTATGAACAAATTATAGAATCATTTCAAATAGGTGAATAAATAGGAAACTTCAATTCAGTTTTTGTAAATGAGGGGTATGTTAGAGTTAATAATGTTAGGAGTTAGTGGAGCAGTTAAAGACAGCGGCAGGAAAATATGGAGTCATGACAGCTAAGACAAAACAGCAATGCCATCCTGTTTTGCAGCTTAGACAGGACTGCACTGACACTCTGCTTTGCAGCCTTTGCAGAAATAACTTCAGCAAAATGTCCTAAAATAAGACAATTAACCACAAAAGCGTTTGTCAATATCACGGGCAAGGGGAAGTTAAGACATAAGCCCCCAGATGTCAGCAAAAAGACAATCAGCACATAGACATTAACCTAATAGGTAGACAGATATTAGGGCTTATTGCCTATTTCATTCAAGTTTGTGTTCAACAGAAGGATCTCTTGAAGCCCTACCTAAGTTGTGCCCTGATTTGCACAACTTGACACACCCCGATTGCTTAAAAATTTCCACAAAAGAGCTCATAAAACCCCCTAAACTTAGAAACTCCTGTGGCAACCCTCTCAGGCCCCTTCCCCGCCAGGAGTTTTGTACTATTACTCAGTAAACTTTGCTTTGCTGTCCACCACTCTTCATCTACTCTTCCTCTGGTCTACTTCTTCATCTTCAATGAGGCATGACTAAGAACAGGGGACAAAAATCCTGTAATAATTAGAACAACTGGAAATAATTTAAATAATATCATAAGCCAAAATAATATCAATCATATAGCATCATAATTTTAATCCTTATAGACTTGCTTGGTGTACAAGCATTCATAATACTTATCAAAATAATCAATTGCTAAACTAGATTTAAAGTTTAGTTATTTAATTCCATTTACAACATGGGCCTTAAAGAATATTTGGAATTTTTTCGACTCTTGGGAAATGAAATAAAATTTTATATCCTGAAACCCACATAGAGAAAATTTTATAAAGTCGTGATCAATAAGATTCATGAAAAATCATCTTCAGTAATATTCACAAAAAATCATCTTTCATCTAGACATATTAAAGATTATGAAATATTTCAAGAAGAAAAGAAATTATTAGGAGAAAAATAACATAGTTAAAGCACAAACTTCAAAAAGCAGATTTTACAAGAGGTCTGTTTTAAGACACCTTACAATTTTTATTCTATGGAAATGAACATTTAAATAAATTACTGTCAAGATGAATTCTCAATCAATACACTCTGTCAAATAGAAGAACAGAATTTGGAGATAAGAAATGCCCCATCATCCCTCAAGTTACCAGTAACAAGGTCACCATAGCTGTTCAAGTACTCAGTTCTAATGGTTGATCCTCAAACTTTCAGCCAACTTAGCAAACATGTTAGTTATATTTGATGATCTCAAGATTCTATCCGGTCTTGAATTCTGTGTTTCTCTACAGAGTAGATGTTCTCTCTTCACTACTGATCTCGCCTTCTGAGTGTCTTTTGTTTAAACTTCTTTTGTCTTGCTTGCACTTGCACAACATTACCAATATATTGGTAAATTCTGGACTTAAAAAAATATGTCTGCTAAATCTTTTATGATTGACTTGTGCCACTGGTCAAACCTACCATTATTTTCCACCTGTACTGAATAAACTGTTACTAGTTTCTCTTCTTTAACTCTCTTCCCCATCACATTTTCCACCAAGTTCATGTCACTTCTCTCTTAAAAATTCCAATGGCGTTATAGCCAATGCCTAAATGTGCTCTAATTAGAAGACTGGGTCTCCAGTTGTGGGTTTTCAAGTATGGAGATAAACCTTCTTAAGGGAATTCCTGAGAGATGGAAGCTTTTGACTGCTCCCTCAGTGCTAAGCAGTAGGTGGATAACCTGTTCACAACTGCTTCTTTGTCTCAGTCCATGTAGGACTTGCAAATGGAAGCTCCATTAGCTATCAGAGCTGGGCTATCCAGGAACCCATTCCTAGGGAAAAGTGTAAAACTGTTGTGCAGACAGGTATATAAACTTCTTCCAGGAAAATACTAGCACTTTGGCTAGAAGGAGATGGTGTGGGGAAGATTCAAACTAGACCCTAGATGCCAGCTAAATTAAAAGCCTGTGGACCATGAATCACAGACCTATACCTCTGAAACAAATAATACATTATATGTTACTTAAAAAAAATGCTGTGGGCCTCAGGAAGCAGTCTTTAAGTATGCAGATAAACCCCTTTCAGGGAAGGATTGGGAGATGGGTGTTCTGCCTGCTCCATCTGTGCTGAGCCCTGGGTGTAAGCCCTTCTGATGACAGACAGTTGGAAGAAGGACAAGAAGTCATGCCAGGACCCTTTTCAAAGTATTTTCTCATTTATTCCTCGTGCAGAAGTCACTCAGTAATGTCTGGATTTCTTTCATAGACAATTGCTCCAATATATTGCCTTGTATGAATGCATCTGTGGGAGCAGAAGAGCTCAGCAGTCACCTACCTATGTTGCCTCTATAATCTTAAATACAGTCTCCCAAGTGCACAAAATACCTTGAATTAGGTATATTATTCTTCTGTCAAAATCCTCCAATGTCGTAAATAAAATCTAGGAGTAAAAACATAAACAAATACTAGTAATTGAACAAGAACAACAACAAAACCCTCTACAATATCCTTGAAGAGCCTACTATACACTAGGTTTTCCCATTACCTCTAGACTCACACTAAACATAGTCAACACATTACTCTTCCCCCAGCCATAGCAGAGCTTATTGCCTATCATTCAAGTTTGTGTCCAACAGAGGGATCTCTTGAAGCCCTACCTAACATACTTCCAAACGCACCATCTTTCAGCTTGATTTAACTTTTATTTGTTTGATATTGATTTCCTTCTCTGCAATGTAAACTCTGTAAGAACATGGTCTTTGTTAAGGTCACTGTTAACCTCAGTGACATCCTATAGGGGTATCAAAAGGCTTTGTCAGGCAAGATATGTTCAAACATTGATGTAACAAGTTGATCAGTACCAAAAAGGCACTGAAGTGTTTTAAGCAGGAAGAACACAATACAATATATATTTTAGCAAGGTCTCTCTTACTAAAGTCTAAAATGGAACAAGCTTAGAAAAGGGATACAATAGAGAGAACTCTTTACATAGGAAAGTGGAAACTGATATAAAGTAAAAATAAAAATGTCTGTATAAAAGAGGAAAAGAGTTGAATGGTGATAATAAAGTGTGACCAACAAACTTTGAGAGATAATAATTGGATGTAATCCCTGGGGAAAAGGGAGGAAATTAATATAACTTGTGTTTCTGTTTGATATAAGAGAAGTACTTTGGGATGACGCAGATTCCCTATAATAGGTAATACAGACCTATGTACTTCCAACAGATAGATGGGGAATCTGCATGTAAGGAAGTGAAAATAGTCAGTAAACAATTTTCTTTGAAAGTATTTGGTGGTGAAAGGCTATTACATCATATTTTATTTGTTTTAGAATAGAAATTTGAACAGTGCTTTTACTTTGAGGAAAAACTGTTAATAGAAAAAATAAAAAGTTAAAGATGCAGGAAAAAGCCTGAGAGAGGAGACTGAACAGAGGTTTGAGCACAGATGATAGGATTAACCTCCAAGCAAGGCAGGGATGTTTTTCCTCAGAGGCATAGCAGGAGAATCTGAGGTTGGTTTTAGATAGAGATAAGATTGAAACCGTTAGGTCAGTATGTCCAGAGGTCTCATATGAGAGAGCCTTGATTTTCTCTGAAAACAATGCTTCATGTTGATAAATATATTTAGAAAAATTACTCTTTATAAAATAAACAAGAAAAAAGTAAATTTAACTTATTAGAAACAGTCTAAAATAGTGGTAAATGTGAATGTATCTGAATTTTCAAAATCTGCTTTTTCCTCCAATTATCCACATTTTACCAACAAGCAATGGAACAAAATAATTTATTATCATCTTTTATATGTGTATATAGTTAGATGAAAGCATATGAGTAGTAGCAAATCCAGCATCTAAAGCTATGTTTTATATTTTGAATCTTATTACTTTTAAAATTCTGTAGTTATTCTGAATTAAATAAGAGCATCTAATTAAGTTTGTGTCATGAAAAATGTTGATATTGCAAAGGTAATAAAATATATGGAAAGTATTAATGTCAATGATCACTTTGCCTACATTTTTGGTAATTACAAATCAGTTTAATCACTGAATAAACACAAATAGTCTACACTTCAGTCTTAAAAATCTATTTCACAAGACAGATTAGTAAGTGGTATAAATTACCTAGAAATAAGGCTTTAATCCACTATTCTTTAAAAAGTATTTCAGGTGCTTTATTTTCAAAAAAGAAGGTTGAAATAATTTTTAAACTGCTCATATTAAGGATATTTTTAATTTTGTTTTTGAAAGTAAGATATTAAGAATGTGTTTTTAAAATTTTGTTCAAATTCTTAATTTTTTTTTTATTTTTATGGTCTTTGAATACTAAAGTCTTTGAATACTAAACATAATTTTAGGTTAATATGGACAGCTATTTTTTTTAATTAAAAACATCCTAAGTCACATTCTTAAGATACACAGCAGGGGAAGTGTGGGCTGAATATATGTTTGTTATAGATCTTCTACTGATGCCTACTTGACTAAGAGTAGTTCGGAAATTTGAATTTTTTTTTCTTTTTCTTTTGTCACAGGCATTGAGGCATATCATTGTATCCCATACTTGATCAGTACTATTTTCTGAATATAAGATAAAGAGGCATGAAATATCTAATATCACATACTTTTATTTTATACCAAATGCATATTATTTAACTAAGCCCTTATTCGATCACTCATCCCAAAGAGAATCATATTCATATATACCCTGAGTATATTATATTTCAAAGCTAGTTTTTGCCTTTATTAATTCTTTTTAAGATTTTATTCATTTAACAGAGGGAGAGAGAAAGAGGGGGGCTGTGCACACAAGCAGGGGGCATGGGAGAGGGAGAGGGAGGTTTCCCGATGAGCAAGGAGTCCAATAGGGGACTTAACCCCAGGACCCTGGAATCATAGCTATCTGAAGACAGAGGTTTAAATGACTGAGCCACCCAGGCACCCCATGCCTTTAGTAATCTTTATTAATCCATTTAAAGTTTATCTTTGTGTATGATATAAGTGAGTGGTTGAGTTTCTTTCTTTCCTTTTTTTTTTTTTTTTTTTTTGAGATTTTATTTGTTTATTTCTCAGGGAGAGAGAGAGAGAGAGAGCACAAGCAGGCAGAGCATCAGGCAAAGGCAAAGAGAAGCAGGTTCCTGAGCAAGGAGCCTGATGCAGGACTCGATCCCAGTACCCTGGGATAATGAGCTGAGCCAAAGGCAGCCACTTAACCAACTGAGCCACCCAGGTGTCCTGGTCAAGTTTCATTCTTCTGTATATAGCTGTCCAATTTCCCCAGCATAATTTATTGAAGAGACTATCTTTTCTATTGGGTGTTTTTTTTTTTTTCCTGCTTTGTTACAGATTATTTGACCATAGAGTTGAGGGTCTATATCTGGGCTCTCTATTCTGTTCCACTGGTGTATATATCTGTTTTTGTGCCAGTGTGGGTGATTACAACTTTGTAATATGGCTTGAAATCAGGCAATGTGATGCCCCCAGCTTTTTTTTTTCTTTTTCAACACTTCCTTGGAAATTTGGGGTCATTTCTGATTCTATACAAATTTTAGGATTGTTTGTTCCAGCACTTTGAAAAATGCCAGTGGCATTTTGATCAGAATGACACTGAAAGGACAGATTGCTCTAGGCAGCATAGACATTTTAACAATGTTTATTCTTCCAATCCATGAGCATGGAATATTTTTCCATCTTTTTGTGTCTTGTTCAATTTCTTTCATGAATGTTCTGCAGTTCTTTGAGTATAGATCCTTTACCTCTTTGGATAGGTTTATTCCAAAGCATCTTATGGGTTTTGGTGCTATTGTAAATGGAATCAATTCTCTAATTTCCCTTTCTACAGTTGCATTGTTAGTGTATAAGTGTATAGTGTATAAGTGTATAGTGTATAAGAAAGCAACAGATTTATGTGCATTGATTTTGTATCCTGCCACGTTACTGAATTGCTATATGAGTTCTAGTAATTTGGGGATGGAGTCTTTTGTTTTTTCCACATAAAATATCATACCATCTGTGAAGAGAGAGAGTTTCACTTCTTTGCTAATTTGAATACATTTTATTCCTTTTTTGTTGTATGATTGTTGTTGCTAGAACTTCTAGTACTATGTTGAACAATAGCGGTGAGATTGGACGCCCTTGTTGTGTTCCTGGTCTTTAGGGAAAGGCTCTCAGCTTTTCCCCATTGAGAATAATATTTGAATGAATATCAACAAGGAAAAGCTTTTCCCCATTGATTGAGAATGATATGCGGGTTTTTCATAGATGGATTTTATGAAATTGAAGAATGTTCCCTCTATCCCTATAGTCTGAAAAGTTTTAATCAGGAAAGGATGTTATAATTGTCAAATGCTTTTTCTGCATCAATTGAGAGTACTATGCAGTGCTTCTCTCTTCTCTTATTAATTTGTTCTGTCACATTGATTGATTTGTGAATGTTGAACCTCTCTTGCATCCCAGGAATAAATCCCACCTGGTTGTGGTGGATAATCCTTTTAATGTACTGCTGGAACCTATTAGCTAGTATCTTGTTGAGAATCTTGGCATTAACATTCATCTGGGATATTGGTCTGAAATTCTCCTTTTTAATCAGGTATTTGCCTGGTTTTGGGATCAAGGTAATGCTGTTCTAATATAAAAAGCCCAGAAGTTTTCCTTCTTTTTTTTTTTTTTAAAGCTTCAGGAGAATAGGTATTATTTCATCTTTGAATGTTTAGTAGAATTCCCCAGGGCATCCATCAGGTCCTGGACTCCTGCTTTTGGGGAGGTTTTTGACCACTGCTTCAATCTTGTTACTAGTTATTAGTCTATTCAGGTTGTCAATTTCTTCCTGTTTCAGTCTTGGGAGTTTAGAGGTTTCCAGGAATGCATCCATTTCTTCTAGGTTGCTTAACTTTTTGGCGTATAGCTGTTGATAATAATTTCTGATGACTCTTTCTATTTCCTTGGTGTTAGTCATGATCTCTCCCCTTCCAGTCATAATTTAGACAGGAATCCATCAAAATCCTAGAGGAGAACATAGGCAGTAACCTCTTCCACAATGGCCACAGGAACTTCTTTCAAGATATGTCTCCAAAAGGAAGGGAAAAAAAGTGAAAATGAACTTATGGTACTCCATCAAGATAAAAAGCTTCTGCACAGTAAAGGGAACAGTTAGCAAAACAAAGAGGCAGTCCGCAGAATGTGAGAAGGTATTTGCAAATGACACTACAAACAAAAGACTGATATCCAAGATCTATAATGAACTTCTCAAACTCAAAGCCCAAAAAAAAACAAATAATCAAGTTCAAAAAACGGGCAGAAGAAATGAACAGACATTTCTCCAAAGAAGAGATACAAATGACTAACAGACACAAGAAAAAATGTTCATCATCATTAGCCATCAGGAAAATTCAAATGAAAACTACATTGAGAGACCATCTTATACCAATTAGAATGGCAAAAATTGACAAGGCAACAAACAACAAATGTAGAAGAGGCTTTGGAGAAAGAGCAACCCACTTACACTGTTGGCGGGAATGCAAGTTTGTACAGCCACTTTGGAAAAAAGTGTGGAAGTTCCTCAAAAAATTAAAAATAGAGCTATCCTATGACCCAGCAATTGCAGTACTGGGTATTTACTCCAAAAATACAGATGTAGTGAAAAGAAGAGCCATATGCATCCCAGTGTTCATAACAGCAATCTCCGCAATAGCCACACTGTGGAAAGAGCCAAGATGCCCTTCTACAGATGAATGGATGAAGAAGATGTGGTCCATATACACAGTGGAATTATTACTCAGCCATCAGAAAGAATGGATACCCAGCTTTTGCATCAACATGGATGGTACTGGAGGAGATTACACTGAGTGAAATAAGTCAAGCAGAGAAAGTCAATTATATAGTTTCACTTACTTGTGGAACATAAGGAATAGCATGGAGGACATTAGGAGAAAGAAGGGAAAAAATGAAGGGGGAGGAAATCGGAGGGAGAGATGAACCATGACAGACTGTGGACTCTGAGAAACAAAATGAGGTTTTTAGAGGGGAGGGGGAAGGGGGGATGGTTTAGTCTGGTGATATATGTAAACAATGAATCTTGGGACACCACATCAAAAGCTAATAATGTACTCTATGGTGAATAACATAACATAATTTTAAAAAGTAATCTTTATTAATCATATATAGTTCACAGATATTGTTTAAAAAACAAAAGCAAAACAAAGAAAACAACTTTCTAGAGAAGCACAATCCTCATGAGTTACTTCAGCTTTGCATCATAGTCTTATATTAAAAAGAAAATAAAAGTGATATAATTTGTTTGCACTATGATGCTTTCTAAATAAACAAACTCTTTTTTAGAAAACTCTGGTCTTTACTTAAATGTTACAGCAAAACAGATATAAAATAGATAATAAATTGTAACATATTTATAAAAAAAGTTGCAAGTCAAAAAAAAAGCTGCAAGTCTAAATAGTTTAAGATCATAAATGCATTATTTAATCACTTTAGTATGAAATTGATTTGCCACGTTTCTGTATTGTTTATACTGCTTACTGAGAATGAGTCCTTTCATTTGGCCAGTGGCCTTCCTCCTAACTTCCTTCTTAGTCAGATAATCAGAAACAGGAATATTTCTTAATGAAAAAAACAAATAAAAGTCTCAGTTAAAGAATACATTTTACATTTGTAAGAGTTTCAGTAAAATATCAAACATGGCCTTTGATTTCAAGGAGATGAAAATCTATCAGGAGAAACAACATATTTATACATAAAATAATAAAAAATGATTTTTGTAATGGATGTTTCTGAGTAGTTTTCACTAAGGGAATGTACGATAGTTGTGCTTGACTCTAAAGACCTCATGAACATTCCACACAGTACAATAAAGTCCAGAAGAAAACCACAATTTTTCTTTTTACTAATCATTTTTTCCTCCTCTTTGTACAGAGATTAATGGATTGATACAAATATTGCTGAAGTTCCAGAATCCTTTGCGTCCTTTGTCCTTGGTCAGTCCAAAGTATTCTGTTTTCCTACCACACATGACAAGTACGCACCACTTCTAGCAGAGAAAGCCTACAGCTACTCAAAACTCTCAGAACAGGTTTCTAAATGATGAATGTCCTCTTAACTTTTAAGCTAAGAACCTAAAAACTGGATTCCTCAGTCATTGTTTTTATTCTAACCAGGTGGTGAATAGATGGGTGGTGCTTTACAGGGATCTTAAATTAGGTTTGTGTTGCACACCATGGTGAGGATTGTAGATATATTCTGATGACAAGACACACTTTTCCCATGACCCCAACTTTCCAGAATCTGATTTGCTTATGGTCTATGTATCAGTATTAGTTTGCTAGGGCTGCCATAATAAAATGTCAAAGAATGGTTGACTTAAGCAAAAAACATTTATTTTCTCATAATTCTGGAGGCTGGAAGTCTAACATCAAAGTGTCCATAGCTTTGGTTTCTACTCTGTGCTTGCTTCTTATCTTAATATAGCCACCTTCTGTCTGGCTACTCACACTCACCCCTGCTGTTTCTTTCTCTTCTTATAAGGACACCAGTCCTCTTGAATTAGGACCCCATCTTTATGACCTCATTTAACCTTAACTACCTCTATGAAAGTCCTCTCTCTGAATATGGTCACATTGGAGGTTAGGGCTTCCATATATGACTTTTGGGGAGATATAATCCAGCCAATAAATAAATAAATAAATAAATAAATAAATGAAACAAACAACAACAAAAGATCCATTTATTTGTCTAAAATACTTACCACTGTCATTCATTGTTTCTCAATGAAAGTCAAATTACACACACATTTCTTTGAGATACTATTAATATATTTACTATATATATATGTATATACATATACACACATGTATATGTAAACATTCTGAATTGTGTAAAATAACATGTAGTACACATAATAACATATAATAACATACATAATGTGATAATATGGAAAACAACTGTTCCTAAAGTTCATGAAAATGGGCTAGAGTTGTTAGCAACTCTAGAGCTTCCAGACCTGGTTTTTCAGACTGAATCATAAAAGCAGTAACTAAGTATAAGTGATTTGTGATTCCTTCTGATCCTCTACTGTTAAGTGTACATGGGTGCCTCTAATGTCACATCTAAGGACTGAGAGAACCGCTTTCTACTTGTTTTTCTGGACACACTGAAATATAGAGAACAAAGGGGGTTATCTGAGAAAATCACATGTTGCCAAAGCCATTTTCAGTTCTACGATTTTTAAGAACAGAAAATGGCATTCCTAATCAACATACATAGAAAACAAAACAAAGAGCTATTTTTTTTCTGCCACCAAAACCTCAAAAAGGATTAAATACTAAGCTAAAGATAAGTCATGAATCATGCAGATGTTTTCTTTTACTACTGGACCAAAGAAAATACTCATGACGAAGATGGATGGATAGAGAGATAGAGAGAGGAAATAAATAGATAGATATGGCAGATTGATAGTAAACAAAATCAATTTATTCAGTCTTTTTGTATTGTTTCCGAGTCATGATGTGCTTCAACTCTGGTAAATAAATACATGATATATCAAAATATTCAATCATCTTTTATGATCAACATATGATTAGTAAAATATTTGTGAGGACAATTTATTTCATTATTTTTTTTTAAAGATTGTATTTATTTGTCAGAGAGAGTGAGCACAGGCAGACAGAGTGGCAGGCAGAGGCTGAGGGAGAAGCAGGCTCCCTGCTGAGCAAGAAGCCCGATGCGGGACTCGATCCCAGGACGCTGGGATCATGACCTGAGCCGAAGGCAGCCGCTTAACCAACTGAGCCACCCAGGCATCCCTATTTTATTATTTTAAAAAATATTTTATTTATTTATTTGACAGAGAGATCACAAGTACACAGAGAGACAGGTGGCAGGGGAGGGGGGAAGCAAGCTCCCCGCTCAGCAGAGAGCCCGATGTGGGGCTTGATCCCAGGACCCTGAGATCATGACCTGAGCCAAAGGCAGAAGCTTAACCCACTGAGACACCCAGGTTCCTCTATTTTATTTATTTTTTAAAGATTTATTTATTTGAAAAAGAGGGAGAGAGACTCCTAGAAGGGATAGGATCAGAGGGAGAAGGAGGACCAGACTCCTCACAGAGAAGGGAGCCAGACACAAAGCCAATCCCAGGACCCTGAGATCATGACCTGAGCCCTAATCAAGTCAGTTGCTTAACCAACTGAGCCACCCAAAACACAATTTGTGTAAATATATTTCTTATAGAAAGACTTTTGAGAAAATGTGGATAATATGATAATATGAATATAATATGATATGATATTATATCATGGATTTCAGATAATATCTTAGCACATCATATACCACACCATAGCTCTTACAGACTTTTAGGTAAATACGGTATTTCTGTCATCACTATGAAGTCACAAGGTATTAGTCATTCATTCTGACATTGGTCACAGTGAAATCTATTCATTATATGATTATTTTCAATACTTCTAGTTTTTAAACATATAAAATAATATAGCCCTTGGAATAGCTTTTGGAAAGTATAATTTGAACCCCATCACCTTTTGTCTGGTAAGCTAATTCTTAAGGTCTAACCTAAAGTGTTCATACATTTAGCTGTGGCAACTGTTTCTTGTTCTCCTGTCTCTGCTGCTTACTACTGAGAGAAGTGGACATTTTTAAGGAATCCATCCTTAGAAGCTCGAAGTTAGATTCAGGTGATGTCTCTTAATAAGTACTCTTTTAAACATAACTAGGAAATTAGGCTGGATATTTAGGATATATTGCTTAGTATGTAGGAGACACACTAAAATCTATCTGGGATTTCCCACAAACTGGCAGAACCTCAACCAGAATAGAGATTGCTTTTGCTATAACCCAAAACACATTTCCTATATTAATAACTTGGTAGACTCAAGAAGTCAAGTTCACTGAACTTTTCCGGCCTGATCCTGGTTTCTAAGGAGGCTATATTCACTGTGCTTGTCACAATAAACTATAACTTTCACATCATTTATGTGGTAGAGTATGAGATTTTGCCAGAGTCAAATGTCATCCTGTAAGGAACTATTTTATTTTGGATATCTTATATATTTCTGATAAATGGACATTAGCTAAGTAATATAATAGATACTGATATGGATATGAGTTAATGTTAAATTAAAACCATCTACCTCACAAAACATGTCATTAGGTAATACAAATTATCCAAATTCATGACCAGAAATTGAAATACTCTTAACCTCTCCTTCTCTCCCTACTCCATCATCCCCTGATGACCTTAGCCTATCACATAAATAACTTGGCTGATTATATCTTTGTAACAGTCGATCTTAGGGGAGAGGGAAATCCTCTATCACATTAAAATTATTTTCAATTTTGAAGAAAAGGAAGCCTGTATCTAAAGAGAACTTGGTGACATACAGAATGTTTCATGAAAAACAACTTGTGGAGAATGAAAAAATGACTGCTGGTTTGTGATTCCTTTAAAGTTTACTCTCAATTGTAGAGCCTGAAGGAGACTGTGTAAAGAAGATAAAATAAAAGCTCAGATGCCACACAAGATTAACTTGGCAATAGAGATAAGAACATTTAATCAATGGAAAACTAGCTTCATGGAACAGATCAGATCACAGTGACTGGAGGGCAGCATACCAAGCCCATGAATGATTGCTATTTACCTTTTGAGAACAATGACAACAATATTTTGCATTTTGATAACTCTTTGATCAGAAGTTTCCAAACTCTTAGCTTATTTTAACATATTAAACCTTCTTAGATAGATATAACTTCAATCAGAACTTTATAAAAAATAGGCTGCTTGGATTCTATTGGAGAGAATGCAAGATGAGTGGAGATTAGAGATACTTTTGAAAACATCCCACAGCTCAACCCTTGTGGAGTACAGACTTATATTTTATGTAAAAGCCAATGGACTTTTAAGATAATCAGAATCCTTGGCTAAGTATTAATGATATTTCCATGTGTACAGAAATATTGAAGTTTTATTATAAATGGAATATCGGATATTAATCACTGAAAATGAATGTGTGACAAGTCTTCAGGAAGCAAGAAGATAGTAAAATAGGAGTATAACCTGTGTGGCTCAGTCAGTTAAGCATCTGCCTTTGGCATAGGCCATGATCCCAGAGTCCTGGGATTGAGACCCTCATCGGGCTCTCTGCTCAGCAGAAAGCCTGCTTCTCCCTCTCCCTCTGCCTGCCACTCTCCCTGCTTGTTCTCACTCTTTCTCTGTCAAATAAATAAATAAAATCTTAAAAATAAATAAATAAACAGTAAAATAGAAGAAAAATAAAATAAATAGTAGCAAATGACTATAACAAATAAGGTATTAAATTATTATAACATGATAAATTAGACACTTGTATGTAGAGTAATTATATACTAATAGTTTTTATTTATGATGATAGCACAGGTATGTTAGGGGAGATTCATTAGTATTACCTTCTTTAAATGAAAACATCTTTCACACAGACAAGTTCTAATTTCATACACATAATGAAAAATAAATATCTTCCCTCACTTTTTTTTTAGCTTTTTCATTTAAACATATAATGTAATCCCACCCCCCTCTCCCAACCCCTCTACCCCCCCACCCCCCTCAGTTGGTTTTATGCAGCCACTCTGGAAAACAGCATGGAGGTTCCTCAAAAAGTTGAAAATAGAGCTACCTTATGACCCAGCAATTGCACTACTGGGTATTTACCCTAAAGATACAAACGTAGTGATCCAAAGGGGCACGTGTACCCGAATGTTTATAGCAGCAATGTCCACAATAGCCAAGTTATGGAAAGAACCTAGGTGTCCATCAACAGATGAATGGATAAAGAAGATGTGGTATATATATACAATGGAATACTATGCAGCCATCAAAAGAAATGAAATCTTCCCTCACTATTAACATACACCAACACCTTATGAGTTTATAAGAAAAAAATTACCCTTAATGAGGCCCAAAACTGGGTAAAATTAAGGAAAAGAATGGGATGATGAAAAGAGATGTTTTATAGTTCTGCCTTTCTACTAAGTGGCTGGATAGATAGATTCAGATAGATGATATATAGATAGATGATAAATAGATATATGGATAGATTATAGATAAATTTCCTCCTTCCTTACAGCTTCAATTAGAGACAATTTTTATAAGCACTGTTTTCTGTCTCAGGTGGTATGTAATATTATGCTTAATTTTTCTTAGCTGAACTCTGGGAATGAATCATTTTTCTGTTCTGATTTTCTTTTGTGTACAATATTTTTGTGCAAATGTGTATTCAAAAATAACACTATTCACCTAGGGTTATTTGAACAGGTGCTTTGAATTTAGTAACTAATCCGAACCAATATTTAGCACATTCTTTTATTATTATCAACTTTCTTATGATGAATAAAATGAATATTCAGGTTCTAGAATGAGGAAAAAATTAATAATCTACTATGCAGTTGATCTCTCAAATCTCATCAATGATCTAATTAAAAAACCTAACTTAGCTACTTTTTCCCAAATATGGCACCAATCATTATAAAGGAAATTTATTTTTGGTTAAAAAAAAAAGTTATGCAGATGTTGAAAAAAAAAAGGTGTGAAGTGGACAAAGATTGAAGAAACTGACCCTAACATTATTTGAACAGTCTCAAAAATCATGAATGTTTAATGTTTAATAAATATCCAAATCTTAACAAATCATGTGCTGACTCTTTATATCAGTTTTCCATATTATTAAGCCAAAGTGAACGACCTCAAGGAGGAAAAGATGTGCATTGTGTAGTAGGATATTAACTAAGGAAATCCTACTAAATCTCTGAGAGAGCATCAAGCAAAGAGCTATACAGAAGAGTTTCAAGGATCCCCTTAGATATATTGCAGATAATATTAATACTTAACTGACATCTATACTCCCTTCTCTTATTAACAATTGTTATGATTTATGAACTAGTACATAAATAAGAATGGAAAACACCCATGTTTATACAGACCATGAGAACAACTCTGAGAATATATGCTTATTCCATTTTTGGTGTTGGAAATCAATGTTTGCTCTAAGTCATTGTCCCCTAATTGCTGTTTTATATCAAGTCTGTAAGTAAGAGTGAGTAATGTTTTCCAATATAAGAAAAAAAGAATTTAAGACCCATGAGTAAATTCTGATTTTAAACATTTTTGTTAATAGCATGCTCTCTCTGTACAGGAAAAAAACAAGTATTTCATTACATGGTAAGCTTAAAACATCTTAATTTAGATGTAAGTTTTATCTTTTCAAGATTTTATTTATTTGAGACAGAGTGAGAGAGAGAACGCTGAGGGGTGGAGCAGAGGGAGAGGCAGAATCTCTACTAAGTGGATCTCCATCCAAGGACCTTGAGATCATGAACCTAAGCCAAAGGCAGATGCTTAGCTTAACTGACTGAGACACCCAGGCATCCCTAGATGTTAAGTCTTTAAAACATAAAATAAACTTGTTAAATTACTACATGTATAGATTTAAGTAATGATGAAGCAAATTGTAAATTTTTGTCAGCATTTTTAATAATATAAGATTCTTGTTTTTTTTTTTCTTGTTCATTTTATATAAGCATGTATACAATCCAAATTTATTTTGAGCCTTAATTTTACTGCTTTCTCTCTTTCTTTCTCTGTCTTTTGTAATATATGGTGGCATAAATATGTATATGTATATATACATGTATATATACATGTATATGATTATGTGATTGGATGATATATGCCTACATATTTGATAGTATTCTTTGGGAAGATTTTTTGCTATATTTTGCAATTTGCCTAGAAAACCCTTGTTACATGAGAATTTTTTTTTTTTAAAGAGCAAAGCATTTTGGGTTTAAAAAGGCAATGTGAAAATGCCATTAAATCTCAGATTTGGACAATTTTATAAAAACAAAATGGAATAGAATGGATCTCTTAATCCCAAAATATATATATTTTTAATATACTTAGTAATTTCTTGTATTTTCAGTTTTTGCTAAATAAAAGTAATCTATACATAGCTTCACTGTTCTTTGAGAATGGATCATCTTGATATGAGAATTAACATTTATCAAGAGTTCTCTTGGGGCCTCTGGGTGGCTCAGTGGGTTAAAGCCTCTGCCTTCAGCTCAGGTCATGATCCCAGGGTCCTAGGATCAAGATCAAGCTCCAAATCCGGCTCTCTGATCAGCAGGGAGCCTGCTTCCCCCGCCCCCTCTGCCTGCCTCTCTGCCTACTTGTGATCTCTCTCTGTCAAATAAATAAATTAAAAAGAAAGAGTTCTCTTGATAATATAAAATGCAACTATTCTACCTTTATTGGACATTCTTCCTTTTTTTCTCCCAAGACCCAAAAAATGCCAATGGATGTCACCTGAAGCATAGATCTATAAAAGTTAAGTGCTGATAACACTATAAATCCATACTTAAAAATAATCTTCATTACTAAAAGTAGTTTTCACTGAGTTCTTAACCTCACTATAATGAATAACAAACATTTAATTATTTTTCAAAACAGTATTTAGAGTCAGTTCTCAAAAAATGGTGTGCAACAAAAGAGGATTTTATATTTTGCATAAAATTTGAAAGATTCAGTGTTCCCAATACATGAATAGAGAAAGTCATAGTAGAAGAACTAAAAAACAAACAAAAAAACCAGAAAGATTAAAAAAAAATGAAATACTTACTGAAAAATTTAATGTGATGATAATGTTCTTTCAGAGATGTAAGGAGACCATTTTGAAAATTTTCATATATTTTTAGATAATAGTGTATTAAATAGCTATCATTATTATAAACCACAAAGAAAAATTCATGGTTATAATTATATTACCATATACTTTATAATTACATATCTCTAACTGATGCTTTTAATCACCTGCTGCGGTTGAACTACACCTGAGAAAAGGTTATACTCAGACTTCCAGTACTAATTGTAAGGTGTATTGAATTACAGAACTGAGTGCAACGCTGATAGAATAAATAACAATTTTGTGAAAATAATTTCAAAGTTCTAAAGCTATAATTCCTAATTTTTGCAATATTATCCTAATAACATCAAAGTCCTAAAGTTGAAAGGGGATGATTTAAGACTTCCCTGTATAAAAAATATACACATTTATACACATATGTATAAAAATATGCATGTTGTCTAGCTTTCTATTTAAAATCTTTATTTAGAAAAATGTGATCACAATGTCTGTCCAGTCAATTTATTTGATCTCCTAAATAGTAATTGCTTGAAAATGATAGATTTTTACAGTAATTTTAATCCAAGTAATACATCCTCCAAATTAAGTCTAGAGCGAATTTTCTAAGACTCACATCTGGGAATGCCATAAAATTATCAAAAAGCTTCCCACAAAATGCAATTCTCTTCAATCAGAAACATATTCACCCCACACCTACAGAACCCACCAAAATGCCTTTCCTTACCAAAAGCTAATGCAGGGGAAAGCTAGTTTCTGTTTGTGTACCAATCTATGACAATTCAATATAACTTATTCTCAATAAATAACTGATCTCAAGAGAAAAAAAAAAAAAAACTTCCCATAGTTAAAAGGAAAAAAATTCTTAGATTAGTTGGCATCGATCCAAGTGATACCAGCTCTAATTATAGGTTTCAGTTATTCACCATCTATACCCATCACCCCACATATATCAGTTCAGAACTCTCTGTGTGTTTCCAAAAACCTGTTTAAACCAGTCTATTCTATTGGTTAATTCTTACTTATTTGCTTTTTCTTTAAGTTCAAGACTTATTTTCTCTGAGCCATGTTTTGGAAACCTTGTCTTTGCCTTAGCATCTTGTATTGTTACCTCTATTATGTGGCATAGCATCATATTAAACTGCATTTTAATTTATGACATATAGGTGAGCTCTTGAGCTCTAAATGACCTATATAGGTGAGACAAGGCCTATCTTTAACTACTTATAAGGGCATGTCAGAATTTCCTTGTATACTTTAAAACACGTTTAAGATAAACAGAATTATTGAAGACAAATCAAAGTCTTTCTTTGATTTAGCATTTTCTCCACATTCTTAGAAGTAATAATCTTCTCTCCTTTGTTAAAGGTAATAATCTTCCAATGACACCAGATTTAAAATGAAGCAATAAATTGGATAAATAATCATGACATAAGCATATAAGGTATTGGTAGATTTGTTCAAAATATAAATCACAGTTTTTGTCACACATCAAATCTAGCTATTAAAAACAATACATTTTCATTTTCATTGGCATTAATTTTAAACCACTATGTATTAACTAAGTAAACAAAACCTAAAAACATTTTAGTCTTGTTAGCCCCTAACTATTTATGTATTTATCTTTGGACACAGTCATCTCTATACCTTCACAAATTTTAATTTTCTTTCCACATGAAATTAAAAAGTCCAAATGATGTAATTGTCAGATTTTTGTGATTTTTTAGTTTTTTTAACTAGGCATATTATTTTTTAACAGTAGAAATTACCTTTACAATTGCATAATCACCATTATTTTCTATCTCCACCCTATTTATCTGCAGACACTATTATTTAAGCTTTGGACAATTTATTTATCTTCATAAAAATAACATTTCCATTTTAGTTTTATTACACAATTTTTACCTAATATAATACATTTTCATACTTAAAATGCCATGTATACTTAATAGTATTCAATTTATCACTTCTCTTTTTAAAAACTCTTTCTTCCTCCCTCTCTCTGTATATAGAGTGTATTAGCCAAGCTTCTCCAGAGAAACAGAACCAACAGGTTGTATGTAATGCAGTAGACAGAAAGTGAGAGAGAGAGAGATTTCTTTTAAGGAGTTGGTTCCATAATTATGGAAGCCATGCCCAGAATTTGCAGGATAGACCAGCAGGCTGGAAACCCAGAGCTGATATAATGGTGAAGCTTGTGTCTGAAGATAGTCTCAAAGTTGAATTCTCTCTATGCATCTATGTCCAAATTTCCTTTTTTTTAATCAGAGCAGCCTTTATATTAATTACTTCATTTTAACTTAATTATCCTTTTAAAGACTGTCTCTAAATACAATCAAAGTCTGAGGAATTGGAGGTCAAGTCTTCAACATAGGAATTTTTGAGGGACACAGTATAATCCATAACAGATAGATACAGATAGATAGATACAGATAGATATAGATGTAAGTGTAGAAAGACAAATAGATATAAATTGAAATTTAATTTTATACTTTTATAGTACCAAATATATATTACAATATATTAAAAATTCAGCAGAATGAAATAAAAGTAATTTATGAAATATTAATTTATATTTCTGGGAAGAAATGTGTATATCTAGAATCTGATACTATTCTGCATGTATATGCTTTTAAATTTTGTATATAGAATTAATACCAGGGAAATCTTAAACAAATAGATTTGTTTGACTAATTTTCTTAAGTTCTATTCCAAAAATATAAAATTTTATATATAATCAAATATTTTATTTAATAATTGTTAATAACAGGTTAAAATTCAAAGTCTGTTTCAATTTTTGGGAGGTAAAATTTTGAAATCATTTGATTTGGAAAATGATTGTTTTTCATTCACCACAGATCTGGATGTGTTTTATTCTAGAAATGGGTGACAAGTATTAGTAAAGTCTTACCTGAGGAGATCTGAAAAGAAAAAAAATGTCCTCCATATATTGAACACTAGTATGTATCAGGAACTATACTGAATTCTTTATTAAAAAAAAAAAAAACTCTACTGTTACTGGCTCCCGTATATAGGAGAGGACAATTGGAAGAACTAAGATGAAGAATTAGTGAATAACTGCCCCAAGCTAGTGAGTGGAAAGACTGGGATTTGAACTCAGGCTATGTGGCTCCAGCCTCATTATTCTCTATGGTATGCTGCCTCCAAAATGCTTGTTGAATTTCTTTTTTCTTGTGCAATGAACTAAGACTTTTTTTTTACGCGCATTTAGAACCAATTTGTCCTGCATCCCATTCCTAGTTCCTGATAGCTTATTTATAGGTTGATAATTAAAAACCTGTACCCTAAAATGAGCATAGGAAGCAAACAGTTTAAGGGATTCCAATAGCAATTAGCTTTCCCCAAGTAGCTCATTTTGTTTAGCAAGGATTCTGGAGAGCCAAAGAAGTCATGCTAAATCACCATAATATTAGTGAGGCAAGATGTTTTTGAACAAGTGGAATGCTCTTTGGTGCCGAGGCAGATGGTTTCTCTCTTCTGGTTGGAGTGTCCCTGTCTATATACCAGGGAATTTTGATTACATGACAGCTAATGTTTCTTCCATGCCTATACCACCTACCTTAGCTTATCCTTGTTTCCTGAGGATGTGAGGTGGACACATGACTCCCCATGGCTGCATGATATTCATCTATAATTCTGGGCTGCTCTTGAAACAAGTGTGAAGGACATGAGGTCAATAGAGTAAAACACATATATGTAATGACAAAGCAAGACACATCTGATGGAAAATAATGCAAAGAAATTTCATGAAACCCATATAGTGTCATGCAAAATGAGTTTCTATCTAGTCACTAGTATAATTCCCCTTTTCTATACAAACATAAAATTTCGAATTGCATTTACTAGATTATGGACAGGATACTTGACTTGCATCACAAATAATATTCTCGATGTTAGACACAAACAATGAGTCATGGAACGCTACCTCAAAAAGTAATGATGTATGTTGTATGGTGACTAATAGTATATGGTGACTAACATAACATAATTTTTAAAAAATTAGGAAAAAGAAAGATTCTGGATGGATGAGAGGTATGCTTTCCATACAATAAAGAGTGGAGAAAGAAAAATTGTCATGCAATGGCTATTGATCATACAAGTCAATTTTGGAAAATTGATTTTAAATGATAGTTGTGAATTCAACACTGATTGACTTAAAACTACCCATGCCCTTATATGCTTGGTGTATTTGTATATAAACAATATGGGGAGTGCTGTTATAGAGAATAAAATAATGAAGTGCATGCATATATGGGTAATCTACTAATATTATCAACACAAAAATAATTAGTTACCTGGTATGACTGGTTACTAGTGTATGATTTACTTGCATCACCTTCCTCAATCCTCACAATAATATTAAAGATATTGAATGTTAAGGGCTCTTGGGTGACTCAGTCATTAAGTATCTGCCTTTGTCTGCCTTTGGCTCAGGTCATGATCCCAGGGTCCTAAGATTGAGCCCCGTGTAGGGCTCCCCGCTTGGTGGGGAGACTGCTTCTCCTTCTCCCATTCCCCCTGCTTGTGTTCCCTCTCTGCCTCTCTCTCTCTCTGTCAAATAAATAAATAAATAAATAAATAAATAAATAAATCTTAAAAATAAAATAAATAAAAAATAAAAATAATAAACAAAGGTATTGAAAGTTAGCCAGTAGTTAAATAATTTGCTTAAGATCATATAATTATTGAGTGGCAAGATAAGAATTTGGAAAGATATGTCTCGTTTTGAAGCCCACATTATTTCCACTAATCTTACCTATCTGGAAATATTTGGATTTGGTTGGAAAATATTTTTTACTATGATAAAGTATTTAATTCATGATTACTAATTTTGGAATTTTGAATATACCCTCACAACAATTAAGACTCTTAGGCAATCTCCTCAGGCTGGTTTGAGTTCTCATTTATTACAGCTATTTGTCACAAAACAGTGCCTGTATCTACCCAGTGGATGGCAAACAATGATTTTAGCCCATGCTTGTGTTCCGAAGAAAAGATTCACAGCAGCCATCGGTACTCTCAGTTTCAAAGAGGAGAAAACAACAAAAGCAAAAACAAAAAACAAACAAACAAACAACTCTATTGATATTATTAAAAAAAAACTGATAGAGGAAGAAGAAAAGGGAAGTCTATGCATAGATGAGGGCAACACTAAACAGTAAAGGGGAATAATATAAAGTTAGATCAGTTACTTAAAACACCCACCCTCATTATCTGGGAAGCCCTGTGGAGACAGCCAAGCTGGAGTCCCAGTTGAGAGGTCTGGGGAAAGCATCCTCCCCTCAAGCAACATTTCCAACTGACCATCCTCATAAAGGCTGCATTTATAGGACAAATGATGGGTGTCTGAAGTTAAACATTCATTTGCCTACATGCAGTTTGGAGCAAGTTGTATTTCTATGTTATCTTGTCTTTACATTTTCATGGAGCCTAGGCTAGGTGTCCTTGGCTTCCCTCCCAGATTCCACCATCCTGGAGATCCAACCCAACCTGCAGCCAGAGGGGATGTAAGGCAAGATTTACAGTTCTTGGTGTCCAGACCAGAAAGCCAATTCTGACCTGAAGGCCCCTAATGTCAACTACTCATTCTCCCAAGGTCATTTATGCAGCGCAAGGCTCATAAGAACATTCTTTATTTAGCCTGCCTGCATGTGTGCAGGTTGGGGTGGTCAGTTATGCAGGACTGATCACAGAAACCTCCATCCATACAATACATCTATACAATACAATACAACTGAAATAATCAGTTGATCTAACCATAAGAGATTTTGGGGGAGACAATTTGTTGCATAACACAATGTATTTATGACACTTTTTAACTGAGCAAATATAATCATCAATTCATGTATTTTTAATAATTCACCCAACGTGTTAGATCCCATGAAATAAGGACTTAATTCATAGAATAATAAGACATGAAAACTCAAAAATAATTTGTTAGTGAAAATGTTAAATATAAAAACATAATAAGATGGGTACTAAATCACTTATTTAATAGGATAAACAAAAAAAACAAGATATCCAACCACCTGATGAAAGCTCCTTTCCAAAGCAGGGCATATATGAAATTCCCAAAGAGAATCATTACCAATTTCCCAGAAGGCAGGTTTATTGACTAGGCAATTCAAAACCTAATTCTTATACACAGAGGGGGACTGGTTAGGAAGAGTTGCAAGTGTTGGCAATATTTGGAAAAAATATTATTTTCTTCTAATTGTCTTGGATTTTGCCTAAGAAAGTGAATTCTGGAAAGAGTGAGAAACACTGATTTTTTAGTGTTTTTGTGTGTTTTAGAAAGAAGGAATTTTAATAAGGTCAGATTTAAATTGAGATTATGAATAAAAAATACTCTGCCCTAAATGCCAACTCTAGACTCAAATCAAGAAATTTAAATTGTTTGCAAGAGATCAGTTTCTTATATTTCACAGGTTCAGAAAAATCTCTATTATATCTTGCTGTTCAAAAAAAATGTCAAGGTTGGGGTGTCTGGGTGGCTCATTTGGTTAAGTATCTGCCTCTGGCTCAGGTCATGATCTCAGGGTCCTGGGATTGAGACTTAACATCAGGGTCCTTGCTCAGTGGGGAGTCTACTTCTCTTTCTGCCTCTCCACCCCTGCTCATGCTCTCTTGCTCTCTCTCTCAAACTAATCAATCAATTTATCTTACAAAAAAAAAAAAAAGTCTCACATGTTCTACCAAGTAAAACAGCCAGGCACCTTTATTCAGAAACACTGGACACCTGGGTTACTCAGTCCCTTAAGCATCTGCTTTCAGCTTAGGTCATGATGCTGGGATCCTGGGATACAGCCCTGCATCAGGCTCCCTGCTCAGTTTGGTGCAAGAACTCCTTGTTCTTTCTCTCTGTGCCAAATAAATAAATAAAATCTTAAGAAAATAAAAATAAATAAATTTAAAAATTGTCAAGGCAGTTTACTTCCTGAAAGGAGAGATGCTATTATGAACACCCAAAACTGTTGAAAACTTGCAATAGTTTCATTGTCACAGAACAGTTTAAATGACTTAGTTGTTCTTCCTCAGTCTTTGCCAGAAAGTTTAAGAAGCTTTGTTCGGGGAATGATTATGTCAAACCATGGGAAGAAAAGAGAAATGTAGACCATTTACTGGGGGAAAACGAAAGCAACAGCAAATGTGTATACTTGCTCAGTTCTCAGTTCTCAGTATAACCACAGACTCCAAGTTTAAAATAATTTAAATATAGCCAAATACAAATGTCATTTAAAAGTTATGATTAACTTCTTCCAGTCATATCTAGCAAGCATCTATAAAATAGATAATTTCCAAACAACAAAATTGGAATAAGATAAAAAAAAAAAAAAAACTAGGCCACTCCCCAACTACTCTTCTTTCAGGGCACTTTGAGAAGGATTATCGTGTCTTAGATTTCTCCCTTTTAAATATAACTATCCAACTGTTATCTTAATTAAGTCTGCCATAGGCAAGGATCTGGTTTTCCACACCTGTGGAGAAAATTGTCATGGCATTTTAATGACTTAATAGAGCTTGAGGAAATGGAGGCTAGTGTGAATGTGAGTAATGATTAGTTCAATTTAGTGCCAAAGCTGTCAATTTCCAATTAAGGGATGTGTTTGTTCCTCAACAATGTAGTACCACAAATTGGGAGTTATGACATTGTTAATTCATCTTTTGCCACCTGATAGAAATGAATCAAATGGCTCCCAATAATCTCTTCCATAGTAGAGAATTACTGAAGTTAGGCACAGTTGGATATCAAATTTAAAACCAAAGAAATTATTTTCAGTAATGGAAATATGTGACAAAAAGAAAAAAAGAATAGTAATCTTTGGTGACATGCCCACGGTATGGTTTCATTGAATGTTAACGAATGTCAGAGCATGTAGTTGTAAGCATCGGATGTTTTACCAGATTGGAAATTATGATATGGCTTATGTAAATAGAATAGGAAGAAAAAAAAAAGTAGAAGAAGAATTATAGTGCCCAGTGACAAGAAAGCTTTAGCAAAAAAATACGAAGTAAATATAAAATTCTTCTCCCAGGGTTGCCTGGGTGGCTCAGTGGATTAAGCTGCTCTTGGGGTCCTGGGATCAAGCCGTGGGGCTCTCTGCTCCGTGGGGAGCCTGCTTCCTCCTCTCTCTCTGCCTGCCTCTCTGCCTACTTGTGATCTCTGTCAAATAAATAAATAAAATCTTTAAAAAAAATTATTCTCCCAATTAAGCATCAACCTATGTATTATTTTCTATATAGACAGGGATAGAAAGTTGGAAGGAATATTAGAGAAAATATGAAAAGAGTGGATCAATAACAAAAAGGAGAAATTTTAATTTATATTTATAACTAAAGAAGTATTATATCTGCTCTACTTTGTAGTAATAAGAACTACTTGTGAATATTACATAATAATAAAGAAGTTTTAAGATACAGAACCAACAAAATATATGGAGAAGAATAGATATACTTATCACACCAAAATTATATTTCAAAATATAGTAAAATAATAATAATAGCTCTTATTTATTAACTGTTGCCTATGTGTTGAAGTTTGGGATAGGTTAATTTTCACATATTTTATTTAATCCCCATGGATATAAATAATGCATATAAATAATCCCACATATTTTATTTAATTCCTATGCAATTTGATTTTATTATTATTTTTCCATTTTACAGATGATAAAAATTATATTAAGAAAATTAAGTGAAATACCCAAGGTAGCAAATTTAGGAAAGACTAGGGGCACCTGGGTCAGTCAACGGTAAGGGTCTGCCTTCGGCTCAGGTCATGATCCTGGGGTCCTGGGATTGAGTCCTACATCGTGCTCCTTGCTCCACGGGAAGCCTGTTTCTCCTCCCACTCCCCCTGCTTGTATTCCCTCTCTCACTGTGCCTCTGTCAAATTAGTAAATAAAATCTTTAAAAAAAAAAAAATCCACAACTTGGGAAGGACTAGGTTCTCAAAAGAACCATTGTCCTCTGATACAAAAGCCCATGCTCATTTGTGTCAAGACATTCTAACATTCCTTAAGGTGTTAATACTTTTTATTGATGCATAATGATTCACCTGCAAAGGTCATATTATATGACTGATAATGTTATCCGTTATCTATTGTCAGTATAACAAACTCATCTTGAATCTTAATGGCTTAGGGTTTTGCAAGTTAGGGCGAGCTTAGTGGAGATGGTTCACTGCTCCTGCTCTCCTTAGCCTGAGCTGGTACAGCTTGATATGGGCTGAAGCAAACACTTCCCAGATGGACTACTCTGTTGGCAAGTTGGTGTTGGCTACAGTAGCTCTGGTGGGGCATCGACCACATCTCTGTGCGATGTCTCTCCATGTGATAGCTTGATCTTCCTTATAACATCGCAGTCAAGTTCCAAGAAAGAACACTCCTTCCAAGAAAGAACTTTCTTCCAAGAAAGAAAGACAAGTTCATGTCTTTCTTCCAGAAGACAAACTGTAATAGGAGAGTCCAGTCCAGTCCATCATACTTGTTCGTGCTGCATTCACCAAACACAGTCACAGGAACAAGCCTTGTCAAAGTGACAAGACTTGTCAAAGTGTGAGGTGATTACCCAAGAGCATTAACACTGCGAGGTGTGGATCACTGTCAGCACCAAAATAACGGTTCATCTGAATACGATCCATGCGACTTTGGTGTGAACGTGGAAGACAAAAACCTATATTTCTTTTTTTTGGTGGAGCAGAATTAAAGAAGCACAGAGCAAATTCCTCCCTTTCATTGTAGTATAAAATAGGCATTTAATAATTAGATTTAACATCACTGATATTGAAAAGGAACATCTTAAAAATGTATAATAATAAGTTTTAAAAATGAAAGGTTTCTATGTAGCAAACAGACTGAGTGCCTTTATTGATGGTCTTACAGAGAAACAAGAAAAATGAGAAAAAAATGAAAGATAAAAATATGTTTTAATTTCTTTAAGTGTAATTAATGAAATGGCAAAATAATTTTAAAAATGTGCTTATATATCAAAACTAGTAAAATTAAGCATTCTAAATCTGACTTTTTTGTTAAAGATATTTACAAACGATGTGAACTTGAGCTCCACTTTTCTTGGCCTTGAGGAACACAGGGGCAGTGGGTAAAACCCTGTATTTGTCAGGAGGGAAAACCCAATTGGAGGTAATCCATAAAAAGCTAGAAGCCAAAAAGAATTTATTTTAATTTGACAGAGAGAGACACAACAAGAGAGGCGAACAACAGGCAGAGTGGGAGAAGGAGAAGCAGGCTTCCCGCTGAGCAGGGAGGCCGATGTGGGGCTTGATCCCAGGACCCTGGGATCATGACCTAAACTGAAGGCAGATGCTTAACGACTGAGCCACCCAGGTGCTCCTAGTAGCCAAAATTTCTAACCCTTCAGCATATGAATTTATCACAATACCAGCAAATTGCAAGAAAATGCTCTGGTTGGCAATCGGGATAGTAAGTGATAATAAAATAATATATCCTTGATAATTTTAAATGTGTTTTAAATGTAATATTTATAAGACAAATTTACATCTACATTTTAATTCACTTACTGGAAAATCAGAAAGAGTATTAATACCTACATAGTAAAGGCACGACTGTGCACATAACGACTCTGGACTATCTGAGTGATTGAAAATAATCTCTATAGAAATGGAATAACTAACATCAAATTAAATACATCAGAGACAAAAAAAAAGTAAGTTAACAGTTGCTCTTCATGGGAAACGTGGGGTTGGTTTGTATGCAGTTAGCGTGTGTTCTCCTTTACTCCTCCATTCTTCAGCATTGTTTACACAAGGGGTGAGTCTAAGTACAGTAGAGTCTAGGAATGTGGCATACCTGCCAACTCTGGAGTTCACTTAGCTGACCCATTTGGGGAGCCATTTGGGGAGCGTGGACTTCCATCTGTTATTTATTTGCTTCCTTTGTTATTTAGACACCAGGTGCAGAAGAGAAATTCTATCAATTAAAGGACCCCTCACAGACTACAGTAACATTATTAACATCAAATCAATATTAAAACAGCTTTAAATTGAATTTATTATACTAAATTGAATTTATTGTTTAGTATGTATAGACTTATCTATGCTTAAAAGAGATTACCCATAGATTTGTCAGCTTACATATTACAATATAATAAATAGTTTTAAACTTGTGCAATTTATTTATAGGCATATTGAGATTATTGATGAAATATGTAAATAGCAAATGTCATATTTTTATTATCAGCTTAAGAAAAACTTCAGTTTAAATAATTCATGTGATAACTTCAAATAGTGAAAAGAAACTAATGAATTTACCCTTGAAATTTAAATCTTCTAAAAACATTAACAAAACTACTTGGAAAAATATGATCATTGAATATCTTGCTAGAATATAAACACTCAGAAATAAGCAATAATAGGTACACGTTTTTCTACTCTTTATGAAGTTATTTTGTTGCTCTTGGCTTGGTTGATTGAGTTATTGATTTATTCTTTCATTAAGCACGTGTATCTTCGAGGTCAGAAAGGATAATTGGAAAACTAAAAGAAAACAGGCATGTTTTCTGTCAACTACATGTCACAGTTGAGATCTGAATCAGGGGACGCCTGGGTGGCTGGGTTGGTTGAGCGGCTGCCTTTGGCTCAGGTCATGATCCCGGCGTCCTGGGATCGGGTCCCGCGTGGGGCTCCTTGCTCGGCCCCCGGGGAGCCTGCTTCTCCCTCTGCCTCTGCCTGCCTCTCTGCCTGCCTGTGCTCGCTCTCTCTGAAAAATAAATCAATAAAATCTTAAAAAAAAAAAAAAAAAGATCTGAATCAGGAGGTCCTCTGAAAATCAGTGTAGCCTGTTCTGGGCAGGAGATTTGCATCAGAGACATTTTGTAACACTTGCTGTACCTTCACTTTCCTTATGATCCGGGCCAAGTACTTCAACCATATTCTCCTATGTTTCCTCATATGTGAAATGGGTTAATAACTCTTAACTAATAGCGATGATAAGGAATATATACGTGGAACTAAAATTAGGTAAGACATTTCATATTTAGCTATCACAATGGTTTTATTTTTTATACATTCTTGTATGCGTCCCTTGTCTTAATGAGTGTGACACTTTCATTTTGTCTGAGGGACGATTAGGAGCACAGACATGCAAAAATAAAAAAAGATGTAGATGAAATTGGGCTATATTCTGAGACTTAAGGCCTTCTTAGTCTGGAAAAGTTTTTTTCTCTATCTGTATCTCTTAACTGCAGAGCATAGATAATTCAGAATAGGGCAAACAGCTAACGCATCCAATCTGAGTTGGTTGTGAAGGGGCGTTCTGATGGAAAATAGAAATACATGTGAATCAAAAAGGCAATGCATCAGATGTCTATGTTCCCTCCTCTTTAATAGTGGAAATTCCACTCAATGATACTAAAGCAATTAATTAAGTAAATCACATATTGCTTTGTATATTTTTATAAAATACACAAAGTATATAAATATGTAAATAAATATGTAAATAAATATACAAATATAAAATAAATATATAAATAAATATAAATATGATACTAAAGCAATTAATTAAGTAAATCACATATTACTTTGTATATTTTTATAAAATATAAAATGTAAATAAAATAATAATAATAATAATAAAATAATAATAATAAAATAAAATAATAATAATAAAAATAATAATAATAATAAAATTATAAAATGTAAATAAATAAATAAATAAATATGTATATGAATATATACATATGTAAATGTGAAAATTATTTCTTTCTGGTGGAAAGGAGAATTCCCCAAGTTTATTGTCCTAGTAGGTATTAGTCAAGATATTAGTCAGTTTTCCATTCAACAAAGCAACCTTATCATTCTTTTATTAAGTTCCTGATTAGTATGTAGCTCCCCAAATGCTTTCTTTGATGTTAGAATGTCAAATGAAAATTTCCATCTAATATATTCCAAAGGACAGAGCAGGAGGAACACAGATTCTGAAAACAAATCTTCACTCTATAAAAATACATTAAGCTTTATTTGAGACAAATTAATTTATTTTGTGAAAAGAACAAAGGAGAGAATGGACTAAATCAAAAAGATTAAATGTTAATTCACTTGATACTTAAAAGGAAAATCTCTGCACCACATTTCTCCAGTGGTCTTATTAACACCACTTCAGGCCAAATACAATATACATGCATCATCAAAGAATTTACAAGCATATTCAGTTCTCTGATTTATCAACCACATTTCCCACTGAATACTGGTTTTTTCATTACACATATGAATTAGTTGCAAGTTAAAGTTTATTTTATTCGTCTTTTATTCCAATTAGTCTCCTGGTAATTGTTACTTTGATTGCCTATGACACATCTGCTCTGGAAAGTGATATATAGTCAAGGTTTTTATAGAGATGGTGATGTTATTTTCCACACCTTGTAATTTTAATCATTACAATTACTGAATTTGCCAAAGTTATATACCCATGTAAAGAGACAAACAGTTTTATAAGGTTTTTTAAGAAACAAAGGCAGTCAGTAGGCCTTCATTTCCCTTCCTAATTTTTTCTTCCCCAGGTAACTATTTTCAAATCTGTTAGCTGAGTTTTGTGATTTACTTCCATATCTCCAAAGACTGTGCTTGATTGATCCTTTAGGCATTTTCTATTGACTTCCCACCACAGAAGTTGAAGACTTAACTTTCTTTCTTTCTTCATATCCCAGCACATAGACATATATTTCCCATATATCATCCTCCAAAAATAAATACATCATTATATTGGTGAGGTCAATATGGAGTGGTGACATTATCATAAAGTAAATAAATTCTATTCCCAAATGAGTCATACAGTAGGCATGCTTACATATTTGTATCTATCTTACTGGATACAGGCTTACTTTTCTGAAATACTGTTTTATTACATGTATTGATGAGAGAGAAGATTGACCCCTAAGAAGGGATAAATCTGACTATGAAAACAGGTCTGGTTTTGGCTTAAGGTTATAGTTTATCCAATAACATTGAATGATTACAAGAATGGAGAAAAATGGGTTTTAAACTTGTCCAAGTAAGAGATGATGATTTCATTGAGTAATGTAATAGCAGAGAAATTGGAGAAAAGGAAGTATCGTAGATAATTGGGGAGTTAGAACTGGCACTTTTAGTAATTGAATGATGGAAGGTAAAGAAGAATTGCAAGAAAAATCACCATATTACCACAAGAGTAGGAAAGAAAAATATTTACTGCAGACCACAAGTACATTGATAAAATAATCTTACATAGAAATGAAACCATTAAACTTGGGGAAATATTTGCTAGGAAAATGTAACTACTTTTAATGAATACATTAAAATATTTTGAATATATGTACACATTTTAATAAAATACAACACAGAGAAATCATTCAGAAAGTATTGTGTTAATATACCTGTTGAACAATATTATTTAAACACTTAGTACATTAGTTTAGTATAATAATGAAGCATTTTGCTCTTGTAAAAAGGATGAATTATAAGTGGGTGCTGTATAAATATTTGTTTCCAACAAAAGCAGATTGAAAGAATAATTTCTTTTGCTATAGTATATGTTTCTAACAATCAGGGAAGGTACCATAATAAATTAGAACACAAAATTCATTATAGGACTTAAGTATAATACTTATAGTAGTTAAGTAAGTGGTCATTATTGCACATTTTAATTATGATTGCCATAGATACTGAATAATAATCTATTTCCTATGTAGTACTTACTGAACTCACTTGAATTCCAAACATATATCAATGAATAAATTAAAATGTTCAAATTACTCTCAAAATAACAGAGAAATTAGGTTTGTAAGCTGTATTTTTTGTTTAACAGAAAAATCAGGCAGTTTATGATTACTTAAATAAATAGATTTGAGTAAGTTTGATTCAATGAGACATTTTGAAAACCAGTTTCTAGGTAGAAGTGTGTGTGTGTGTGTGTGTGTGTGTGTGTGTGTGTGTAGTTTAAATTGATATGCATTATTTGTTGAGTTTCACTGCAATATAGAAGAGAAGAAAAACTTATTAAAACAACCTGTACTAGAACATCTACTCTTATTCTCCATTCCAGCTATGGCCATCTCCTTGTCTAGAGAACTCCAAAATTTTTCACACACCTCATTATTTAGACAAAAATTCAAGTCATTTGAAAGGAATAATTAGAAATTATTATCATGCACAATGGTAGATATTACTAACTTTTCATTCTGGAGACTATATACTTATCTCTAGGGAATTAGATATTTTCAAACTAATATCTAGTACTACTACTACGTTAATCAAACACAAACATAATTCAGTGGATAAAATTATTTATGTTTACTGTCTATTTCTCTGTCTCATATATAACATAGCGAGTGAAAGTACAAGTCAGAATTTAAAATGGCAAAACAGGTTATATTTATTTGTATGATTATACATTTATATTATGTAAAATTATTGGTAGTTGTATTCTATTTCCATTGATACCTTCGGGTTTTCAGATAATTGTGCAGAGTAGGGTAAATTCTCAAAATACAATGTTATTCTTCTAAATGTAAAAGTTTCATTATCCTCCCAAGAAATATTTTCTCTGTAGTTATATATCCCCTTTATAATCATATGTTGACCTTACATCAATTAAGCATTTAAATTTAAATGACTTCTGATTTGATTTCAGAAAAAATATAGTAGGATTATGTTTCTGTATAATATGTTGGTAAAATATACATTATAACCAAAATTACATTGAGCCTATTTTTAGTAGGTAATTACACCAGATAAAACACACACACACACACACACGTATTTAATATTTGCATATGCACAGAACAAGAAAGTATATAGTCCTATCTTTAAATTACCAACAAGGCTACAATGTATTTTAAAGAAGTTAGATTTTAGGTGGTAGGTTACATTATATGTTTAAATTTTAAAAATGTAAATAAATAAATAAAGAAGTTAGATTTTTACTTACATCAAGAAATATTTTTCAGAAAAATAGGACAATAATGAAAATTTGTTAACTACCCTTTTCTGAAACACACCTGCAAAACAAAAACAAGTGTTCAACTACATGAGAAAAGGGAATAGCAATGACCTCACATGTCCATGAACACTATAAGTTAGACAGAATAATTTGAACAAAATTTAAAGACATAAAAATTTAACTCTTATGTCACATTTAATGTTTCACATGATATAGAATTCAAAGAAGAATTTTGAAAAGCTCAGTTATTTGCAACTGTGTTGGAAGGATTTGTACTTATTGTCTGGTCTTGCAAAATGTCGATGTAAATGAGAAGAAGAGACTAGAAAAATGTATTCATGTTAATATTTGAGAATTGCAAACCTGGGGAGAGCGGTCTGTGTTTAAGGATGAGTAAACCGAAGACATGAATCAACCTACAGAGAGGAAACATGTTAACTTTATATAGTGGATCAGAAAAGCAGTGTGCTAGAGACAGCAGAAGCATATACTTTGAAAGGAAATATTCAGGGGAGAAAAAGATCTTTATACTTTCAAAGAAGGTGAAGTAAATTATGAAAGTATAGTAAAAGGAACAAAGTTTTATGTTGTGTTCTAGATTTAGAAAGTTACAAGTAGTACTTTTAATTTGATTCAATACTGTTGTAAAATGCTACAGCAGAAAAACTGACTTGTCTCAAATACCAAAAAAATTATGTATTTTTAATTGAAGTACAATTGGCATATAATGGCATTAATTATATTAATTTCAAGTGTTTACTTATTTTTTATTGTATATAATAAAAATTTGAGTTGGGAGTAATAAATAGAAATAATAATTCAACAAGTAAAATTTAAATTCAGCTAAATCTGAAATAATTGACAATAAGTGAAATCTGTGAAATATTATCCATCATGATTTATGACTTCCTATACTTACCTTAAATACATTAAGAAATGATAGCATCTATACAAGATAGAGTAATGTTTCATATCAATAAAGATGGGTTATGTCACAAAATTATTTGACATGGCCCAGAACCCATTATAATTGAATGCCACAAGTGTAATAAAACCTACTTTACTCACAGTGGAGAAAACAACAAAATCACATATAAATTTCTTTATAGTATTACCTCTCCTTAGCTATTTTTTTCCTTAGCTATTTTTTAAAAAATAGAATTTTTGTTTAGATGCCTAAAACATTTCCTATAGTTTTCTAATCAGCACAGAGACAAATTTAAAATACAGTAATAGGTCAGATGAATTAATTTTAGTGCAAGGTGAATCCTTTTGATTCCTTCCTTCCCTCCTTCCTTCCTTCCTTCCTTCCTTCCTTCCTTTCCTTCTTTCTTTCTTTCTCTCTCTCTTCTTTCTTTCTTTCTTTCTTTCTTTCTTTCTTTCTTTCTTTCTTTCTTTCTTTCTTTCTTTCTTTCTACTGGAAATTCCACCATAGTGTTAAGCAGATATCTTTTAATTATTCATTTTATGTCCTTAAACTAGTTTAATCATTATTTGACTTATTAAGTATGAAACTGAAAATATATATAATAAAACACATAAATGATGAGGAAAAGTGATTTTGATTTGGCAGAGTTAGTGAAAGAATTGAAAAGAAAATAAAGGAACATTTTAAGTGTAGGTTAAAACATCGTTTAAAAAAAAAATGATCATGAAACTAGCCTGATAAAGCTATAGTGAATACCAAAGACAGTTATCCACCCCAGCTAGAATTCAGGTAAAGAAAATAAATTTATCTTTAAAGTTTTTTTCAAAGATTTCCTTAGTACTTTTAGCTGTGAGGAAACAAGAGAAAAAATTTTCCTCAATTATTTGCTAGAACTAATAAGTGATTTAAGAATGTTATATAATATGAAGTTAATGTATAAATATTAATTGACTTTATATATTTTATATATTATATAATTGTAATATATAATTATATTACACATTTACATATTATGCATACTAAACACATATATATTTATTGTTATATTATATATAATTAATAATTTCAATATTCCAGCAAAATGAAATCAAATATGTAAGTATCTGATAAGGAGATTCGCAGTGACAGTAATTTTGAGGTTGAATAAACAATTGACCCAAAAATACTATACACAAAGCAAAAACTCCATATAGTCAACATTCAAATGGTCTCATAGAAGTTACATTTGGCTGTATTATATCATGTATTAAGTTATGTATGATAGGTTAAATTTTTATTTATGAATAGGATACCAAGATATGCTAGTCTGATCAGGTGAACTATGACATCATTTTCTGACAGAGTTAGCCTTACCCACCTCATAATTGTACTTCCTTTCTAGACATCATAATTTTTAAATAAACAATATTTATCAGCTTTGCCTCATTGGTTTCCACTGGTATATTTCTTAAAGCAAAACTCTGAAGAATCCAGCCATCAAATGCCAGCAAGCTTCATGGAATTTGGTATTATGGACTCCTACACAAAAATAGTGCTTTTTCTCCTTACCTGACTCTTGTAAGATTGCCAGCCCACGTCCCAAAATGTCTTCTGAGCAGATCTCAGATACTGGTGCAATTCTGTCCTCAGGGTTTAGCTTATGGATGACCAAGTAAGTGTTCTATGTCACAAGCATAATAACAGCTTGGAGATGGGTTAGAATATTAGGATTTGGGTATCTTCTGGAATGCGTCATTTAGGATACTTTTGGTCAATTAACAGGAAAATAGAAATAACTAGAAATGTATTAAAATAAGGCAAATGTGGGGTGCCTGGGTGGCTCAGTTGGTTAAGCGACTGCCTTCGGCTCAGGTCATGATCCTGGAGTCCCGGGATCGAGTCCCACACCGGGCTCCCTGCTCGGCAGGGAGTCTGTTTCTCCCGCTGACCTCTCTCCTCTCATGCTCTCTCTCTCTCTCTCTATCAAATAAATAAATAAAATCTTTTAGAAAATAAGGCAAATGTATTGTTCCAATTAAAAAAGATTAAGAGAGAAGGCAATTTTAAGGTTAATTAATGAAGGAGCTCAAAAATATCATCAAGGAACAGATTATATTAATTCTTCCCCTCTGCCAACCTGGCTTTTGGTCCCAGATTTGACTTCTCATGTTACAAAATAGACAAAACCATTTTAAAAATTCAGTCTCACATAGGAAAATCTAAATCTGCAGGATGAGAGAACGTGTCCTCTTTCAGAGAAAAGTTTTTTAGAAGTTCCTCACACCCCGGCAGATAATTTCAACTATTAACAATGCCTGTCAAAATCTATGGAGATATGCAAAATTCCCATAATATGAAAGCATACAAGGTATGTGTGTAATATGCTTTTAAATTAGGATAATAGTAATTTTTCAACCATTGAGATATTTTTAAATATGAAAAGATTGAATGTACTCAAAACAATATTTTAGGCCTTTTGTTACATTGACAAGAGCAAAGAAATTCATTCTTTGCATATGACATTTTTAACTCCTGTTGTGAATTTTTGTTTCATAATGGTATTTTAAAAGGATGTCAGTTTTAAGTTATCTTTTATTGATTTAATTCAAACCTTCAAGCACTTATCTTTTATATTTGTTGTTCTCTTTTTTTTTTTTTTTTGCGGTGTTCAAAGGTTATTTTTTTTTTTACTTTATTTAAGCTTTATTTAAACATATGATGTAACCCCACCACCCTCACCCACCCCCTCTTCCCCCCACCCCCCTCAGTTTGTTTTATGACATTAAGAGTCTCTTTTGGTTTTTCTCCCTCCCGATAGAGCGTATTATGCTTAGCGAAATAAGTCAACTGGGGAAAGACAACTACCACATGATCTCCCTGATATGAGGAAGTGGAGATGCAACGGGGGTGGGAGTTAAGGTGGTAGGAAAAGTAAAAATGTTGTTCTCTTTTTATGTATGATACTTTATGCTGCTATAGATAACACATTTTGTGTACCCAAAACAACAACAAAAAAAGTTGGTGAATCATTTATTCTTATAAATATCCAATTCAATTAAACTCTGTATATTTGATTTTTAAGCACATTTATATAAGAGTGAATATGTCATTCAATGATATTATTCAATTTTATGAATCATATATGTCTGGCTAATGTTTAGGTAACTGTTTCAATTTAGCAGGCCCTAGTGTGAAATCTGAGAGGTCAGTTCTGCCATGACTCAGAAGATCCTTTTGTCAATATCTAAGTAATTCTTAAATTAGAAATTTTTGACAATATTAATATATGCTCTTTAGGAAGAATCAAAGAACTCTATGTAATACATAATAATAGCAAAAATACTACATGGTTACAATGTAGCACATGACCTAAATGCCTTATATGGGTCATCTCAAATAATTTTCCAAAAAGATTCATGCCATGGCTATTATCTTTATTCTCTTCACAGATGAGGAAACTTGTATGAGGCATTGGGGATTTCTCAGGTGGCTATGAGGTGGCTCTGCCCACAGGAGGATTTCCCATAACCTGGGTCCTCTGGGGACATTCCACAAAGCAGCTATAGTGATAGGCTGTCCACTTCTACTGGAGGGTGCCTGCATGTCACGCAGGACTCCCTGTAAACCAGGATCCAGTTTTCTCTACCACTGGGAATCCCTAATAAAGCCACAGGTACAGTCTGGAGAGGTAAGTTGATATAGCAGAAGTGGGAGACACTGATATTTTTTCCACTTGCATATGTTAGTGACTTGTGCCTTTGAGACCAGCTGGAGCCTTATCTATTATCTAGCACTTCCATTTAATAATGAAGTATTGCTGGGCATGCTCATTTATATAACTTGTTTCATTAGACAGCATGCTGTTCATAATAAACAACTTATTTTTCAGTCTCTTTTAAGGCCCAGTAGCGAACTAAAACCTGTTTCTTAACTGTGATGAAACCACCAGGGCCTGCCATGGGCTCCTCACAGCACACCTACCATTGACATTGCAAGCATCATTCAATCTGCTGTATCATAGGGCCAGGTAGCTAAAATATTTTGCAGACCAGGCAGCCTAAACTTGTTGCAGATCAACAACCCATTCAAAGTTGAACCAGTCAGTTCTGCCATGACTCAGAAGCTCCTTTTGTCAATATCTAAGTAATTCTTAAATTAGAAATTTTTGACAATATTAGTATATGCTCTTTAGGAAGAATCAAAGAACTCTATGTAATACATAATAATACATAATAATAATACATAATAATAGCAAAAATACTACATGGTTACAATGCAGCACATGACCTAAATGCCTTATATGTGTCATCTCAAATAATTCAAATAAATAAATTCAAATAAAGTTGAACCATGGCAGAACCCATTCAACTGGGCCCATTCAAAGCTAACAGCTTTTCAGGTCACTGACCCAATAAAGGGATCAGAATAGAACATCCATATGAGGAGTATGTTGCCTCGAAAACCAAAGATTTTGCACCGGGAGTGCAACACGTTTTTTGTTGTTTTTTTTTTTTTTTGCATTAAAAGAGAGAGGTCTCAACATAGTCCATACCACTGGGCCCCAATATATTTTACAGAGGTGGAAAGACCTTGAATTTTAGTACGATATATTTTTCATCTTCTGCATAAAAAAACATCTTATGAATGTGTTTGGAGATAGTTACTACTTTTCTGCTAAAGTCCAATCAACAAAATACCATCAATAACAGGACAAGTGTGATGTCTTATGGAATGGAAAGGTAATCAAGAGCCCCATGAACTAAATTATTAGGTCGGAAAAAAAAATAATAAATAAGTAAATTGTTAGGTCGGGCTGGAGAGTTGGTTTAACTCCAGGGTAAGACAGTCAGCACATACTGCTGGCCTTGCCACTTCAAAAAACACTACATCTTGTGACAATTACTAGTATTTATAGAGGGGAAAAAAAATCACCAGATGAATTATTACATGTCAGTACCTGGGGATGTATTAATTTGCTCAAGCAACAAAATCAAATCTGGAAGAAGAGCCACATTTGAAAGTCTGAGTAAGTTTACAATAATCCACTATCACTTTTCAAGATCCATTTCTTTTCTTCACAGACTAAATAGGCAAGTTAAATGAGGATATGATGGGAATCATCCCCACTGCCATCTTCCATGTCTTAAGTGTACTACAACCCATCCTGGAAGGCAGTGGTGCTTTGAGTTAACTATTGTTATATATAGACATGGTCTTAAGGGCTTCTACTTGGTTTCCTACCACAAGAGCATTTCTTTGGGTCAGGGAGCCAATGTGGTGATCTGGTCAGTTACTGAGTATATGCATTCTGAGCATATGTGTTTTGGAACAGGAAATAATCATGCAATGGGCTTGGGGACCTAAGCTAAGACTCCATTATCATCAGACTTCTTTAAGCCTTTACTCTATCTGGTGGATCACATTAATATTCTGGGTCTTCTGAATTAATGTCTGTTCAGAGCTGTCATCCAGTAATCACTGAAAGATCTGATGATTTTACTTTCCCCAATATACTGTCATCTCAATAATGGCCATGGTTCCCTTTGGAGAGGCTCAGAAAGATTATCACTGTAAATTTGTTTGGGGAATTTAAGTCAGTCTTCTGTTCGGGAACAAACCATTTTCTGGATATAAAATTTAGAATAGCATCCATCTTTCATTTTCCTAGATACAACATCACCAACCAGCCATTGCCATAAGTTTCCGCAGTGTCCCCAGCTTTATCACGATCTGTCCATCTGTCCCAACTACAATTTTAGGATCTCTTCCTGAATCAGTGCCCTTGCTTTAACAAAAGACACCCTGCAAAGCAAAATTGAATTTGTATTGTAATTCAGCCACTTGTAAGATTAGACTCTACCTTTCAGAAATTTCAGCCCTGTGCCTAAAGAATAAAAGGGTTTCTTTCAGAGGAGATACAGAATTTTTTAGGCCAGTCATGTAGAACTTGAGCAAGGAAATTGAATCTCTGAGATCACTTTCTTTTTTCACGTTGTTCACTTCAGTTAGTAGCAACCAGCCAAACTCATTATATTTATTATTAGTTTGACAAAAATGTTTTGGGGTGCCTGGGTGGCTCAGTTAGCTAAGCATCCAACTCTTGGTTTCAGCTCAGGTCATGATCCCAGGGTTGTGGGATAGAACCCTTCATCAGGCTCTATGCTCAGCACAGAGTCTTCTTGAAGATTCTTTCCCTGCCCCGCCCAAATACATTAATGAATTAAAAAATGTTCTATGGTATCAAGTACATGGTCAGCCAGAATTTTGTATCATGTAAGTGTTTACTTTGGAGTATCCAACGATGATATTTTATGTATATATTTTGCCATATTATGCCATGGGCTACCAGTACTCTCTTTCCCACTAAAAATAGAATAATTGGCACCTCTAAACCTAATGAAATTAAAGAACAAATTTTGTGTCCCACAAAGCCAATTCGGAAAACTTATCATTAGGATTCTACTCCTCTAGAACTACTCTCAGCACCAAAACCCAGAATGACTAGGTAATATGTACTTAGATATTTATTGTAAGAAATTGGCTTATACAATTGTGGGAGCTAGGTGTCAAAGTCTACAGGGCATGGCATCAGGAAAGGCATGCTTGAGCTTGGGACGTAGGTTGAAAGGGCTGCCCTACTCCTGGGTGGCTCAGATTGTTAAGCATCTGCCTTTGGCTCAGGTCATGATCCTAGGGTCCCGGGATCAAGCCCTCCATTGGGCTCCCTGTCCAGCAGCCCCTCCCTCTGCTGTCCAGCCACTCCCTCTGCTTGTGGTCTCTATCAAATAAATAAATAAAATCTTAAAAAGAAGGAAAGAAAGAAAGAGAGAAATGGAGGGAGGGAGGGAAGAAGGAAGAAAGGAAAGAAGGAATAAAGGAAAGAAGGAAGAAAGGGCTGTCCTTGGCAGAATTTCCAAGAATTTCTTCAAGGAAGCCTCAACTCTGCTTGTAAAGCCTTTCAACCAAAGGAATCATGCTCATTTATATTATCCAGAATAATGGATTGTGATAAAGTGATTATGGAGTTTAATCATATCTACAAGATACCTTCACAGGAACACCAAGTTTTTATCTGAACAACAGAGAATTAAGCCTCAGCAGGCAGATGCATCAAAATGGACATCATAATAACAAAAAAATTACATGTAAGTTATAGGCATAGGTCAGAAAATGAAGAAATTTGTATTCCCTGTTAAAGACTATAGGTTTTGTCCTATAAAAATGAGGAGATGGAAAATTTAAACAAAAAAATTATCAAGATTTGAGCTTATTTTACAATGATTACTCTGGGTCCATTGTGAGGAATGGCAGGAGACTTCTTTAGGAAACGGTCTTAATGATACACAGGCAAGAGAGTCACTAGAATGGTAGGAGGTGTATGCAACCAGGAGTGAGTGAGTAACATCACTCATTAAAGTATATGCCGTGGGAGTAAGTAAAATCACTCATTATTCATTTTATTTAATTAAGATTATACAAAATCACATTTCTGGAGTGCCTAGAATATATTCAGAACTAGGAAATTAATAATACTAACTTTATGAAAATTCTGCTCTTGCCCACAGGACCTCAGAGTGCAGAGGTACTGAACATGTAAAGAGAAAATGCTCAAAAACAGGCTATGAAGTGATGGAGATATGCCTGAAGTGGTATGGGTATAGGGGAGAGATGCCTCTGTGTGTGGACCAGAAGGAGTAGTACACTGAAAAAAAATAAGAGGACCTGGAGTGGGAATGCTCTTAAGCAAAATAGACAAAATCAAAGAAATTGAAATTCAATGTTTAAGTTGAACGCCCAAAGGACTGGAGAGAAAACTAGTAGAGAATAGTGTCACAGAAACTAAAGATACCATTTTCAAGAATAAATTAATGGACCACAAATTAAAAAGTGCACTGAGGTCAAGTGAGACAAGAACTGAAAAGGATTCATTGTGTTTTAAAACTAAGTAATAATTTGTAAACTGGGGAAAACAGTTTTATTAGAAATGTGAAGTGTAGAAGCTCTTGTACAGTAGGTTGAGGAGTTAATGGAGGTCAGAGAAATGACTAATATTTGCAGGCTGTGGAACTTTGACTTAAAATATATTAGACTGTTAGAGAAGAACAGAGATGTGGAGCATTTTTGTTTTGTTTATGGGAGGTAATTTAACACATTTTACGGTAGGGAAAAATAATCTTGTGGTTTGGAAAAGATTAAAAGAGCAGAAAAGCATCCATCTTAACAAAAGCCCCCAAAAGAAAAAGACTTTTCATTTATTTAGTTTACTGCCATATCATATGTGCAGTAGTTAATCAAAAATATTTGCAGAATGAATGAATTAAACAAACCCATAAAATGTAGGAGGGAAAATTTCCACTGTCCAAAAATGGCTAATGGGAGACGATTCTCATGGTCGTCATGTAGGAAGACAACTACTCTTCAGGTAAGAAATTGGAGAGAAAATTATGCTTGTAGTATTTACCCATTTGCTATATTCTGACATATCTTCTCATTTACTTTGGCTCTTGCAAAGTCATTTTATTTAAATATTATTTTTTCGTAATCACAAACCTAAAACTGATGTTTAGATAATTTCATAAACTGGAGAATCCAGAATTTGAATCCAAGTAATTCTAATTTCATGGTCTGTATAATAGATGATTCCTATATACTGTATAAAATGTACTCTACTGTTTCCCTTCATTCTTTTAGGTGGGAAAACAAAAAAAAAAAAAGGTATTGTTACTGATAGTGGAGTAAAATCACATTATAATTATGTCGAATATTTGTTCTGGTTTTGAGGTTATCATATATAATGGCCTGTCACTTCCTCTGAGAAGCTTTCTCTGACCATCCCAGTAAAGTAAGTAACACTTAACATATTCCATAGCACAATTTCATGGAGGGATTACCTCAGAGAGAAAAAAAATATATATTTTTTTCCTTGTCCTTGTGTCTTATATTCAGTTTTCTTTGGAGATTGAGCCAAGGCAAGGTTTAAGTATGAATTATTTCTTGGCTGAAGTATTTGAAGAGCAGAGAGAGTGAGGGAAACAGAGACAGGTAGAGAACGATGAGAAGCCAGGATTTCACAACAACCTATGGAGAGTTTTAGAGAGTTGTGGTACATCCCTTTCTTTCCATTATGCAATGTCTTCCAGGAGGCCATAACAAAAACTACCTCCAAACTGACCATGGTAGGAAGTAAAGGAGAATAGGCTGTTTCTCACTTCCCTTACCTCTCATGGAGGAACTCCATGATTTTCCATGAGAAGTTAATTGCCACCACCATGACCACACCCACCAGAGCAACTCATCTTTTGCAGCTTTGGGGGAAGCCAGATCCCATGGACTGAGTAATGTTTTGTTGTTGTTTTGTTTTATTTTAAAGATTTTATTTATTTATCAGAGAGAGAGAGAGCACACAAGCACAAGCAGCAGGAGCAGCAGAGGGAGAGGGAGAAGCAGGCTTCCCACTGAACAAGGATCCTGATACGGGACTCAATCCCAGGACCCTGGGATCATGACCTGAGCCAAACACAGACCCTTAACCAATTGAGCCACCCAGCTGTCCAGACTGAGTAATATTTTAAACAAATTCCAGGCCAGACCTTTATCCTATTGGCTTCAGATGGGGGATCATGTGGATATGCACAGTTATCTGCACTGCTCATCCTATGAAGAGAGAGAAAGCAACAAGGAGGCAGGAGACAGAGGAGGGGAGTGAAACCAAGGAAGAGCATAAAATACTTAAAATATAATGTGTCTGGTGTATTTCATCAGCAGTTGTACTGTGTTTTTTTTCTGGTCAGAGGAAATATGAGAGAAACAGGCAGATGAATAGGCTTCTTGCTGCCAAAGAAAGTACGCTATCAATTTCCAGAAAACAAAAGCACAAACAGATGCAATTAGTTTATAAGGTATTATTTTGTGCTTACCCATTCAAAAGGAAGAAGCAAATCTATAGAAAACATTAAGATTGCATAAGAATTTTATTTTGACATAATTTTCCTTCGCAAAAGCAAAATGTGTATAAATAATTTAAATACTGAAGAGCTAGAAGGCCAATCAATGTTCTCTGGACCAAAACGGCCTCAGAAGGAATTCAATGCAACCATGCAACAAGGCACAGTTTATGAGTGAAAATTAGATATATACTCACCCTCTCTTATATTATTTTGGAGGTGAGAATCTGAGATGAGGAGAATATTTTCCTCTTTTAATACAATAAAAGAATAGGGAGAAGGGGAAAGGAACATCACTATTTACATCCTTATTTTTAACTGCACGTAATAAATCAGGCTTTTAAAATTTTCCTGCTCTCATTCAATTTAAATAGACCATACAACTAAGGAAGAAGTGAATAAAATAATGTACTTTTTTCATATGTTTTGTTAACTTTGAAGTTATCCTCACAAGATGGCTCTCCACACTTCTCTCATGTGGTAGGCTGGATACTTTCCGACTTGAGGAGAGTTATGTAAACAGAGACATGACAGCTGTCAGGTTCTTTGTTCAAATTTAATCAGGAATCAGCCAGAAAGAAATGTCCTAATCCATCAACACCTGCTTGGGATAAGCAGTAAACCCACCAGAGACAGAGCCAAATAGAGTTACTTAATTAATTGAAAGGTTTTGGCAACACATCAACATGTGGTGTTTCAGCTCAAGCTCTGGGACTCCGCTAATGTGGAGGAGAGTCTATGTGTTACGTTCTCTCTAAATTTGATATTTAATGTATTAGAAGTTTTTTTTTTTAATACCAGTTAATTTGGGAAGATTCCAAAGTTCCGTGAGAAGATAGAAAAGAAAGCCTTCTTGATTTTTTGATTAAATTGGTATTAATGTTTCTTAAAACTTTTAGATGGCAAGTTATTAAAAAATATTTGGAGTTTGGTACAGAGCTATACTTGGGTACGAGTGGCATTCTTATATAGCTAATACTGTGCTGATTCAATTGAGGAGTGGGTGCTCTAGGACAAAGCAATGTTAGTAACTCTTGTTCTGGAATGCGTATGCAATAGCATAAAGAAAATCATTTCACCATTACTTACGCCATATAAATGGAATATACTGAAGAGGTTGTTTGGGGGTTGACTTTTTTCACTTAACATGCTGTTTTCAAGGTTCATCTATATTGTAGCATATACCATAATTCACTCATTGTTATTGCTCATAATATATTATACCCATAACATTTCTTTTAATTTTTAAGTGTATTTTGTCAGGTATTGTAATCATTCCCGTTTCTTTATTTCTGATGTTTGCATGATGAAGATTTTTCCATCCTTTTAATTTTAACTTATTTGTATCATTGATTTGTGTCTCCAGTAGAAAGCATGTAGTTCAATCCTGCTTTTATTATCCCAGGTGTCTTTTGATTGGGTAGTTTAATCCATTCATATGTAATGTTATTATTGACTTTTTTTTTAATAGGCCCTATAATCACCATCCAAATGACTAGAAAAAAAGTTAGTTAAGAAGGGGACATGGATTGAAACACTAATATGAGAGTTTTCCAAATCATAAGGCTTTTTTTTTTTAAATCAGCAGCCTCTGGGAATTAGTTGAAATAACGTATAAGCAATCATTTTTACATGATTTACTGTTCTACATGATACAAAATTTCATTCTGATAATTTTGGATGGAAGATTTTTCCAAACTAAATTATACTTCCATGTCTTTTAAAGTAAATCATATTGAAAAAAATTTCATCAGTAACTTGCCTCAATAGGAATGGTTATATAGAATAATACTAAGAATGGGTAGATTCTTTTAGGGACCCTCCAAGAACTAAGCACACATCCTCCTTAACAAGATCCTGACAAATTAAGTAAGAAAGCAGAGACACAAAAGAAAGGCTAAAATATCAACCTTAGGATGAATCATTGATAAAGTATTTGATGTCAGTTTGTGTGAGAGCCAGCTAGGTCTGCTTTCAGAACCCCAGAATGAGGCATGCTAATTAATTCTCTCAACTAGTATTTTCTGTAGAGTTTCTATGCTCCCAGTGGAAAAGACACCAGAGAAAAGGACAAAACTGAATCCAACATGGTAAAATATTCTTCCCCAATTTACCAATAGGTAACTTCTGGGAAATAATTCTCCATGGATTTTTCATATACCTGCATGGTTAGGGTCTCCTCAGCAAAGATGTGTTTGAATAACAGTTTTGGAAGCCAGAGGTTCATCCAGAGGAATCTGAGGACATACCTCCCCAGGAACATTCTAAGATAATAATTACAATCCCCTCTCTTTCGCCTTTCCAAAGATATTTGTTTTCGTTTGAGAGTGATGAATATTCTCTCTCAAGAGCTGAGAAGGGTAGATGTGCTGGCAGCCCCAAGAAAGCTCAGCCTCCTAATGTTGGGATTCCACTCCTGGGTTGCAGCCACCACACGCATAGGTAATACTTGGCCTTCATTACATAGCCCTTTGGGTATGGGGATCCCATCCATGCAAGACATTGCCCTGGATGTTCTTCTCTCTGTAATAAATGGTCTCTTTCTCTGATCCAGGGATTTTGCACACTTTGTCAGAGTTTCTTTTTCTTTCTTTCTTTTTATGTATGAAATTTAAATAAGTTAAGTGTACTCTTCAATCCCTGTCTCCTATTTCCCCCATCTCCCCAACCACTTCCCCTCTGGTAGCCATCAGGTTTTTCTCTATAGTTAAATGTCTGTTTCTTGGGACACCTGGTTGGCTCAGCAGGTTAAGCTTCCAACCCTTGATTTCAACTCAGATCATGGGTCATGAGATGGAGCCCACGGTCAAACCCTACATAGAGTTCAATGCTCAGCACAGAGTTGGCTTGTCCCTTTCCCTCTACTCCTCCCCCTCTTACTCTGCCCTTCCCTCTGCTCTCTCTCTCTCTCTCTTTCTCTTTTTCTGAAATAAATAAATAAATGGAATCTTTTTAAAAAAATATGTTTCTTGGTTTCTCCTTCTCTCTCCTCCCCTTTTATACCTTTGCTTGTTTGTTTTGTTGTTTAAATTAGATCATGTGGTATTTTTCTCTTCGTTGGACTTCTTTTGCTTAGCATTATACTCTCTGGCTCTCTTCATATTGTTGGAAATGGCAAGATTTAATTCTATTTTAAAATAATTGAATAATATTCATATATATATATGATTATATAGAAGATATATCTTCTATATGTATCTATATGAATATATAGATACATATGTATATATGTATTCATATATTACCATATATTACCATATATGGTAATATACCATATATATACATATATGGTATATGTATATATATACATATATATGTATATATATATACTTTATCCATTTATGTATCAATGAACACTTGGGCTGCTCTCATAGTTTGATTATTGTAAATAATGCTGCAGAAAACAAGAGTGCATGCATCCTTTTGTGTTAGTATTTTTGTATTTTTTGGACAGATACCCAGTAGTATGATTACTGGATCTTAGGGTAGTTCTATTTTTAATTTTCTATCCTAAAAGCAGCAGAATACACATTCTTTTCAAGTGGAGAATGTGGAGAGTTCTCCATATGTATAGGGAGAATATGGAGAATTCATATGGAGAACAGATCACATATTAGGCCACAAAACAAGTCTCATCAAATTTTTTTAAAAATACATCTTTTCTGACCACAACATTATGCAACTAGAAATCAACCACAAGAAAAAATCTGGAAAGAGAACAAATATATGGAAGATAATAACATGCTACTAAACAATGAATGGGTCAACCAAGAAATTAAAAATTACATGAAAGCAAATGACACATAGACACATATATCAATGGACTAGAACAGAAAACCCAGAAAAAAATCCACAATAATATGGTCAATTAATCTTCACAAAGGAAGAATGAATATCCAATGGGAAAAATACAATTTCTTCAACAAATATGTTGGGAAACTGGACAGTTACATGCAAAAGAATAAAACTGGGCTACTTTTTTTCACCATACAGAAAAATAAAGTAAAAAAGGATTAAGGTCCTAAATGTGAGACATGAAACCATAAGAATCCTTGAAGCAAGCATAGGCAGTAATCTCTTTGACATCAGCCATAGCAACATTTTTCTAGATATCTCTCTCCTGAGGCAAGGGAAATAAAAGCAAAAATAAACTACTCAGACTTCATCAAAATAAAAAGCTTCTCCATAGTAAAAGAAACAACCAACAAAACTGAAAGGTAACCTATAGAATGGGAGAAGATTTTAAAAATTATATGTCCTATAAAGAGTTAGTATCCAAAATATATAAAGAGTTGATAAAACTCAATACCCAAAAACAAATAATCCGGTTAAAAAATGGGCAGAAACATAAACAGACTTTTTTTTAAAGAAAATATGCAGATGACTAACAGACACATAAAAAGATGCTCAACATTGCTCATCATTAGGGAAATGCAAATTAAAACTACAATGAGATATCACCTCACACCTGTCAGAATGGATAAAATTAACCCAGGAAACAACAGGTGCTGGTGAGGATGTGGAGGGAGGGGAACACTTTTGCATTTTTTTTCAGATGAGGAGTTAGCTGTTAGTATTTTGGAGTTTCCAAATATACGAGCTGTATGTTTTCTTTTGCTGCTTTCATGATGTTCTCTGTCTTTAGCTTTCAGTATATTTATTATGATGTGACTGCATGAGAATATCCTTAAATTAATCCTAAGTATCATTTATTGAGTTTCTTAAGTGTAAAATTTAAAGTTTTATCATAATCTGGAAAAATATTACCTACCAGTTTTTCAAGTGTTTCATCTACTTTCTTATCTCTCTTCTCTTACTTTATGCTTCTGTTATTAGCAGGTTGGTATAAATAAGAGTGTCCCACATTTTTCTGAAGATGTTTGTTTATCTTCATTCTTTTTAATCTCTCTTCTTCAGACTGCATAATTGCAGTTGAGTTGAACCTCTCTAATTAATTTTTCATGTCAATTATTATTATTTCTAACTGCAAAATCTGCATTTAATCCATTTTGTTATTTTACATATTTTATTGATATACTGTTTGACGAGACACTGTCATTAAACCTTCCTTAACATTTTTAAGCATTGTTTTTCTTTGAAATTTTACAATAGCTACTTTGAAGTCTTTGCTAAGTCCAAACTATTTTGAAGTCTTTGCTGGGTCCCTTCATGGGCAGTTTCTGTTTTATTTTCTGTATATTCAGTGTTTTTTGTTGTTGATGTTCTTGTTAATTTGCTTATTTATTCTCTCATAACTTTTTATTAAAGTTTGAATATTTTAGATAATATATTCTAACAATTCTGGTCTGATACCAGCACTACCCCTACCCTCCACAAGAGCTTGTTGATGTTGTCTGTTTATTTGTTTAGGGCATACTATTTTATGCCCTTTTATTTTCCTAGCAGGATGCACACTCAAATTTCAGTGCTTAGAGGTCACAACCTTGGACTTGCACATAGTCACCTGGGATGGAGCAATTTTCCCAGTGTTGCCTTTGAATGTATCTATCTCTAATATATCTGTTAATGGACCTACTCCTGTTGATATCACATCCAGCTATTAGACTCCACTAATTGCCAACTGATTTCTCTATTGTTTTTGACAATGCCCTCAGGTATAAATTGTTGCACAGTCTGATCAAATTAAATCAGACTCTCTTTTCAAGGGTATTCCCAAGAAGGACCGTCATTAGCAATCTCTTTTTCCCTAGTTCTCTCTGGTAAATTTATATAGTTTATGTGGAGTTTAGCTTGCTGCCTCATGGAGTTACCAGCCTTCTCATAATTTCTTACCACCAAAATCTCCATTGTGTTCTGAGGTACTCTTGAGCTTGATCTTTCCCAAACCCTGTTCCAAATAAAGTCAGTTCTTTTGAGATTGCTTCAGAGGATCCCCCTGGGCAAAAATCCTGTACTGATGCCTCAGACCTGAATATAGTGGCCTACTTTTCCTGGAATGACACCCCTTCCATAAAAGTGGAATTATTCAGCAAAGGCAGTAGCCTAAGGTTTTTTTGGGATTGCCTCTCCACCTATGATATCTCAAACCCTACTATTGCACTGCAGCGAATTGGGTCCCCATACTCTCAGCCTGACACAGGTGAAATGGAGCTTCAACTTTACAACTGGGTCTAGACAGAAGTAGAAAACTCCAGCTTTCTCAACTGTTCTTGCTTGGCACAGAGCTTCTGCAAGGTAAGTGGGGGGTGGATGAAAAATGCTGGTGGTACGTTCCTCTGGAAAGTTACTGTAGTCCTTGGCCAGTTCCTTAAGGTATAGGAAGCCCTGTGATCTTGGCTGTACATGCAAGAAATTTCTGTCATTCTGAGTTTGTGGGTAGAGGGAGAGAGTTATGGCTCAAATACCATAGATTTTCATTGTTCTTACCCAAATTTGTTAGATTTATTTGATAAATGCTTTTTCATTGACTGTATGCCCTTAGGATAATTTCTGGAGACAAAAATTGTGGTAATTTACAATTCTCACCAATTATATTTATTTCAATAGGGTGTGCATATACAGAAATTTTTATGACATCATTCCAAAAATACTTGTGAAGCTTTCATAAGATTTAAAAATGCATTAAGGCTGTTTACTTGAGTGAAGGGTATTTACTGATTTTCAAATATCATATAAAACTAGATTTTGATTTAAGAAAAAAGATTGATTGGGATGCCTGGGTGGCTCAGTTGGTTAAGTGGCTGCCTTCGGCTCAGGTCATGATCCCAGCATCCTGGGATCGAGTCCCACATTGGGCTCCTTGCTCAGCAGGGAGCCTGCTTCTCCCTCTGCCTCTGCCTGCCTCTCTGTCTGCCTGTGCTCGCTTGCTCTCTCTCTCTCTAACAAATAAATAAATAAAATCTTAAAAAAAAAAAAGATTGATTTATTTATTTGAGAGGGAGAGAGAGTGGAGGGAGGGAAAGAGAGAGAGCAAGAATCCCAAATATGCTTCCTGCTGAATGGCAGAGCCTGATGTGGGGCTATATCTCATAATCCATGAGATCATGACCTTAGTGGAAACCAAGTGTTGGATGGTTAACTAACTGAGTTGCTCGGTACTCCAAGATTTTCACTTCTTCTTCTTCTTCTTCTTTTTTAATCGTTGTATCCAAGTTGCTGCTAATCTGCCAATTCTGTACTATATAGAGTGAGGGTCAGAAAATGCCTCACATAGAAAATGGCACCTGTCTTCCTATGTTGACTCTCAGCTTTCCCCTTGAGTAGTTTGTGAAAAGATAAGTGTAATTCCACAGACTCTTCTATATCCCTAGGATGAAGGATATGAATGGTCCCCAATGAATACACAGAGCACTTAAAGAAGATATCTTAACTTCTGAGAAATGAAAATAATATTATTTCTTATTGTTATTTTATTAAAATATTTAAGAAAGACCTTATACTACTATATACAATCTTTCTAGTATTCCTAAAGTAAATCTATATAAAATAATGTCTATTTGGTTTATTGAAATTCTATTTATAAAATGTAATGACTAATTCTGTATTACCAGTGGGATATAATTTTGTGCTATCTATAAATTTAGAGGACATAAATCTAAGCACATTATTACACACATTGGTAAACTGAGGTTCACAAAAATGAATTATTTTGCTTAAGGTGACATAACTAGTTAGTAACTGAAAATATGAGCTCATGAATCTTGGTTATGTTCTTTTTCCACTTCATCACTCTGCTTTCCCAAAATGTAGAACTACTTCTCTTTCAAAAAAAACAAAAAATAATTCTGTCATTGTTGCCTTTTAGAAAATATATGGATGGCACTTGGTCTAATTTGTGGGCTACAGACAGTAATCCATCATTAAAAGAAAAGAATCATTTAGCTTCATGTGATACACATATAGTGATCAATAGCTA